>OY796882.1:36376585-36491694 GCA_963680785.1 Diplosoma virens | reverse complement strand
GTCTTTCTTGATTCTTTCGATGATTGGTCCTGATTTACTGTTTATTATTGCCAAGCCATTGTTTCTGTATAATCCCAGGTGTTGATTTTTTATGGTTTTATTAAGTTTGTGTAATAGATATAGTCCAACTAATTCACATATTTTTGCCCCATTGTTTGAGCCCATTGTTACATCAAAAAGGCTGTCGTTTTTTTTTTGTCCATGTACTTTGATTGCCAAATAGTACAGATTTTCTGCAGTTCAGGAGTACAGATTTTTTACAGTGGATACAGAGAAAAATTAACTTATGTAAAAGAAGAACCAAAACAAACAGATCAATTTAACTCAACCTCAAAAAACCAATCAAGAAACAGAACAAGAAAGATTATTTGGTTCAACCCTCCTTTCAATGATGAAGTCACCACTAACATTGCCAAAGAATTTTTTACCCTTCTCAATAAACACTTTCCACCCAGCAACAAATACCACAGAATTTTTAACAAAAACAACATAAAACTGAGTTATGGTTGCATGCCAAATGTGAAATCTATGATAAATAAGCAAAACACTTCATGCCTAAACAACTCAAACAACAAAGTAGATGCCAAACAATGCAACTGCAGATCAGATAAAAACTGCCCACTTAATGGAAAATGTTGCAGAAACTCAATAGTTTACAAAACCTCCCTAAAAACTGGTGAAACTGACAGATTTTATTACGGCAGCTGCGAAACATCATTTAAACTCTGATATAATAACCATAATCAATCCTTTAAAGACAGTGGAAAAATTAACTCCACTGAACTATCCAAAGCCGTTTGGAAATTAAGACAATCAGGACTATCACCAGAAATAAGATGGAAAATTGTACGACACGCAACTCCATACCAATGTGGTTCAAAAACATGCAACTTATGCTTATCAGAAAAATTACAAATATTTCAGGCTGACCCAAATAAATTACTGAATAAATGCTCGAAGTTGGTCTCAAAGTATCGACATCAAAGTAAATTTAAATTATAAAGTTTTAATTATGCTGACAGTTAATAAATGTATTTACAAACTCGGTTTACCTTATTTTTACTTCACACCTTTATCCACTTTCTTGATCAGCAAATAAAACAACCCATCTCTACACTACATACTTATCGAACTAAAAATATTCTTAAATTATATCTTGTAAAAAAATTTACTGTTTTAATTTTAATTCTTATCCTAATAATTGTCATTTTTAAATGCATTTCTTTGGCATCTTTCGTATTTCCAATGTCCAGACTATTTAATCTAATTTTAACGCATTTTTAATGCAAACTTTTTTATATTTACCCATTATTTTCAAACAATTGAGCAAGCTACAAAAAAAAAACACTTTTTCTTTGGCAATAAAATTCATTTATTGAATAATATTACAACTGTAGTTTTTCTCTTGTTGTTGTTTTACATTTTTTTTGCCAGCATTCAAGCGCTTTGTTTAAACTGTATTTTTATTTATTTATTTTGTTTTTCAGATTTTTAACTGCCCCCTGATGAGCCCAGGCAGGCGAAACAATCTGTTGGGGCAAATAAAATTAATGTTAAATTAAAAATTTTTGTGGTCTGTAAGTTAATTATCTAACCGCTTTGACTTGATGTCATTGAGCACTTTCCTGATGAACACCGACCAAAAATTTTGAAAAATTTCTATATACATACAGGGTGTCAAGAAAGTTCCCGATCGATTTTTAAATTTAATGTAATTCAAAAACTTCAATGAATTATGATAAGTTCTGTATGTCATTTTTCCACTTAATCCTCCTTTTTAATGTTTCAGATACACTTTTTAAATTTTTTTGGCTAAAATAATGATAAAATGAGTAAAAGAGCTGCAACCATTCAACTTCATCGTGCGGGACATTCAAATTCTAAAATTATGAAGTTGCTAAAAGCACCAAAATCGACTGTTCGCAATACAATCTTGCGCTTCCAAGAACTTGGAACCATGGAGGATCGGGATAGGAGTGGACGACCTTGATCTGCTTGCACTCCAGCAAAGATCAAGGCCCTCAGGGAGAGAATTTGGAGGAACCCCAAACGATCCTTGAGGAAAACGGCTAAAGACATGAATATCAGCCATGAGTCTGTCAGAACAATTGTTGAACAGGATCTCAAAATGTCCCCGTACGAAATCAGGACAAGACAACTCCTAACTGACCTCCAGAAGCGAAAAAGAAAGGAGAGGGCCAAAATTCTGCTGAACCGTCTGAAGGGAGGCACGGAGAAAGGCGAAATCGTTTTTTCAGACGAAAAACTCTTCTCAGTGGAGGCAAAGTTCAACACCCAGAATGACAGGATTCTTGGAAAGTCGCCCAAGGACCTCCCTGATCATCTTTGATTCGTTTCACGCCGACAGAAACCCTTGTCTGTGATGGTATGGGGTGCGATCTCCAAATCTTGGAAATCTCCCCTCATTTTTGTTAAAGAGGGGTCAAAGTGAATACAGATTCATATGTCAATGATATTTTAACCCCTGCCCCTCGCATCGATGAAGGAAAAGTTCAAAAATAAGCCCTTCACCTTCCAACAAGACGGCGCGCCTTCTCACACATCAAAGAAGATGCAGAAGTGGTGCGAAGAGCACTTTCCTTCATTCTGGACCAAAGATTTGTGGCCACCATCTTTGCCCGATCTCAATCCTATGGATTTCTGTGTGTGGGGTATTCTGGAAAAAGAAGCCTGTTCTTCACCCCATAACAATCTGGAGGATCTTCGAGCTTCCCTGAAACGAGCAGGGGAGAAAATTCCTCAAGATGCCCTTCGTGCTGCTTGTCAGAATTTCCGACAGAGGCTCCAACGTGTTATTGATACAGATGGGGGTCATTTTGAATAAACCAGATTTTTTTATGTTCATGGAGCTTTGTTCTATCACCACAATAAACCTTTTGTTGATTTAACCTTCTGTCATTAGCCCTATATAATTTTGTTTAGGATCGGGAACTTTCTTGACACCCTGTATATAAATTTTGATGCTGGAATGTTTGATTATTATTCGCAATGTCATTTACTTGTGATATATGCTTTAAAGTTTTTACCCTAAAAGATAGTTTGATGAGACACATAGCATCAATTCATAACTGTGCAAGTTATAAATAAAATCTTTTCAAAAGAAAGATAGTTTGCAATGTCATTGATTGTCTGTTTGTATCAGCAAATTTTGAAAAAAGCTCCATCATAAGCAAAGCAACATCATCAAGTTCTGAAACAGGCTCCACCATAAATGACCAAGCATCATTGAGTAATGTCAACAAACCACCTAAAAGAAAATGTTTGAAAATAAAAATGCTTTGTCCATGATGAAGCAGCCATTTGTGCAATATGCCTTGCAGACAAAAAAATAAAAGCATGAAGATTGGAATATGAAGCAATCAAAGACCTTAAATTAAAAGAATTTATAGAAAAATGTTGGTCAAATATTGTTTTTATCAAGAAAAACAAAGTTCAGAACATCTTTCATTTTTACTACAACCAAGATTTGAAAGAATTAGTCAAAAAAATTACCCAAAGCAATTCTGAAATATCAAAAAAATCCTTCTAAAAGTAATTATAGTTCGGCTAACATTTTAAATAACATTGAAACAGAAGAATTATGGTATTTTCATGCTTTGTATAACAACCATTTGATCTGCATACAGCTTTGTTAATAAGCAACAGACAAGAATTGTTTGACTTTTTAAACTCTATTGCTGAAGAGAATTTTATGGACAGCATAATGCAATTCGACACCAAGTGGAAGATAGTTTAAATATCAAGTACATAAATCATTTGCAAGATGCACCATTAAGGGTGCCCATCCAATTATATGAACAATCATGAACATGCAAATGTATCTGCAAAAGACAATTTTTGCTTCTTCCAGTTTCTGCTGTGTTTTGTGGCTCTGACTGTCATTTTGTAATCATGCTGCAAAGCAACTCTCTCATGAATACTGTGCACATTTTAATGTCAGTCAATTTTTAAGAATTAGCTGATTTTATTTAGAGCTAGAAAATTTTTTAAAGATCATTATTGCTGCATGTGAATTAGAAGACAACAAGGCAAAATTAATTCAATGCAGCTCTGAATTATACCCAAAAACAATAAGGTTCAACATATTTAAAAAGCTCTTGAGTTTATAGATTTTGAAAAATATTGTCATGTCTATCAATGTATGCATTGATGGAAATACAACTGTCACAACAAAACATGCATAAACACAGTGCATAGAACTTTTTCCCAGAGGTATTCATAATCCTTATACAATCTTTAAAAAACTGGAACAAATTAGTATATACTGTATGTCCCCAAACCACATTGTTTCTACTTGTACCACACATGCTACAATTTACTTGGTTTACTTGGATTGTGAACATCTACCCCAAAACAGACCAAAACTTGTCATGTTCCTATGAATGTCAGAATTGCATCAAATGTTTTAGGATTTTAGAGAAGGAAAATATTTTAATAAGTCTGCTAACAAAAAGGAATTGGTGCAAAACCTGATCACATATTTGGAAACAATATTCCTTTCTGTTGTTGTTGTTGCCCCTCCAAGGATATCTTGGAGTAGCCATCCCTTTACTCCCCAAAAAACCAACCTAGGTTTCCATTCTTGGATTACCTCTGCTGCTTCCAAAGGCTTTTTTTACAAACTAATGGGGTTTTGTTTTGTTGGTATTTGACTACAGTTAAAGAGATGATTAGTGTGATGTATGTGGAACAAACATAGTGGGCATCTTGGCATGTAAGTTTCAGGGTTCACTGTATGTTGGTAACTTTGCAAGGGTGGTGATTTGTTTGCTATTGAGCTGTGCCAGTTTTATACACATATGACATTGTAATGTTTGTTCTGTTGAATGAATGTCATGGGGTGTGGTCTTAGTAACTTTGTTGTTTTTTCTGAAACTGAGGTATTATGAGGTGATTGTAGTGTGAATGTGTTGAGGTTTTCTCTACATTCCTCAGATGTTTTGTATGGTTTTGGGATGATGATGTTAGTGTGCTCATTGTTATGAAAGATTGTGACTTTTATGTTTTTCAGGTGGATCTGAATATGCATTAAAATGATGTAAAGGGTGTGTTTGTGTTTGAGTCAGTTGTTTAAGTTGAGTACATGAAGTTTGAGATAGGTGTCCATTGGAAGGACATTGGTTTCTTTGTGTAGGTGTTGAGTGTTTGTATCTTGCATGCAGCTAGTAGCAATTTGCAAAGCTGTGTTTTAAATGGTTTGCAGTTTTTTTGATGTTGGTGCTTGATATGATAGGGCTCCATGGTGTTTGTGTATTCCAAAATGGGGCAAGTGATAGCTTTAAAAGTAGAGACAACTAGTTTCTTTTGTTTACCTCATTTGGTAAAAGTGAGTGCTTTCAGAATGTTAAGTGTTTGTTTTGCTTTAGTCATAGTGATGTTTATATGTTGTGAAAATATCAGTTTTGGGTCAAAAGTGATTTTAAAAGTTTTTAGGGGTTTTGTTTGGGGCTTGAAAGCCAATCTAATTTAGGTTAGGCTCCTGCTCCAGAGCCGATGTTTGACTCTAGCTTAGCTCCAGCTGCAGCTGCAGCTCTGAATCCAATTAGACAACATGTATATAAATATTGGCCAATAAAGGATAGTTAGATGATATATCAATTCCCAAATTTTACTAACTTGCACTTTGCTACAACCCTAAGATTAATTACAGTACATATTATTGAAAGGCTCAATATTATCCAAGGATCCAATAAATAGAGTTCTATATCTTCCAAGGGTCCTAATATATTATCCTAGGATACAACATCAATTGAATAACTCCAATCAGATCACATTAAACACAAGCACTTTAACATGTCTACCACCCAATCAAACACAACAGCCTACTTCACCAGACATCACAGCTTCAGCAGACTCGCATGATTGCATTATTTGAAAAACCAACCCTTCCTGCACATCAGATCATTTATTGTTACTCACCACTCTCAGTATACATCACCAGTCCAAAACAACTCCATCTTACTGCATTAAAACAATAACAAAATACCAAAAGGCCAACTAAACATTATTTAAACAACATGTTGAAAATCTCATCTCCTACAAACCCCATCCCACAAGCATCAAGAAGACAAACAAACATCTTGTTAAGGCAATACTGGATGCCAACACACTCTTAAAGGAAATGAAAACAGCATCAATTGCACTCACTTGCCAATAGATATCTGCAAGCTCATTTAACTCCATAATTACATTTGCAAACAAAATAGATCAGACTTTCAAATCATTATCTTAACAATCACATAACAAGCAATTATCTGAATACAAAGCAAACACCTGAAAAAATCTTGACAAAATTGATTAAAAATATAATCTGACTTTCCATGGGCACTATAACAAAACTATCCCACAACAGAACAGAAGCATCAGCTTTGGAACTAAAACAGCCATCTGTCATAAACAAAGCAAAAGCTTTTAATAAACAATTCATGAACATCAATTACAGACAAAATCAGCAGACGCAAAGGCCGTAAGTCAAAAACCTTTCTGACAAATAGTATTTACCACTACTCAAGTGCAATTAGCTATCCTGAACAGCATGAACAATTCTACTACACCTGATGGCATAAAAACATCAGCATCTGAAACCTCTACAGCCATTTTCCATCAGATACCTCATGAACATCTACAAAACTACCCTCAACACTAGCACAATACCACATGTTGGAAAACCTGCCACAATCATTCCCATTTCAAAACCAAACAAGGACCACAACATCAGCACAAACTATCAATCTGTATCACTTTTATTACCCCTTGCCAAAACACTAGAGAAAACACTGTTACCATACATAACAGAAAGCAGAGCATTTTATTTGCACTGTGAAAGAAAAACTCTGGCATTATTTTACTTACATGAGCAGCAGAAGTTACATGGGAGTCTTTCCAGCTTTGGTCAAGTCCTACAACAATACATACCACTGAGCCCTTTGACATGCTCTGAATTCAGTTAATTTGGAAAACCAAAAGTCAGTCTGGCACATGCTCTATGCTGATCCCAAATTAAGCAAACCAAAATTAAAAGTAGGCAACCAAGTCAGACTGTCCATGTCACAAGTGTAATTTTGCAAAGATTATTTATCTGGATGAATTGACAAATTGTTTCATGACAATCCTCCTCATTAGAAAATCAAAAATTTACAAGGTGAGTAGTTGGAATCAACTTTTTACAAAGAAGAGTTGCAGATAATTCTTAAAAAGGATGACGTATTTTGAATCAAGTGTATTCTGCAACAATGCAAGCACAAGAAAGGTGTTAAATTCTTGATGAAGTGGTTTCATTACCTTGCTTTATTTAATTTTGGGGTCAAAGAAAATACGTTGTATGCCTTTTTTAATTATGTTTGATATTGTTTTGTTTGCTGCTCAAACTTTGCTCATTTATATGGTAGTTTTGATCAGCTTATACAACTTCACACAAGTCAGCAGCAGCAAAAAGCTTTGGATTAGTCTACTGAATAGTGCTGTTGGTTATTTACTTCTGTTGCCCATTCTCAGAAAAAATGTTTCTGATCCTGCCAGTAACTTGTCATTAGATCTTTATGCAGAAAACAAGGTTTCAGATTATACATTTCATTTACCAAAATCAACTGAACTTGATTGGTTACTTAACTTGTACTGTATACGGTGTTCGGAGATCTTTTGCAGACAATATAATTTTGCTTTATAATCAAAAAAAATTTTAAAAAACTAAATAAGTCAGTACAATTAGTTTTAAAATACATGCCTGTTTACTGCTATCATTTTTTTCTTTAGAATTTAATAAAGATTGCCAATATTTTACAGGATTTAGCTAATATAGGGTTTATAAAATGTTTGCACTTCTTTTGCAATATTTAGTTTTAAATAAAAATGGCAAGGAAAAAAGAATTAACATAGAAGAAATATACAAAAATTAGCTCAAGGAATGTCGACCCTTAAAATTTCAAAAGAACTAGGAAGAGATCATTGCACAATAAAGAAAATAACTGAATTTGGCATTCAACCAAGGAAGAAACGGAATCAGAGCGAATTCAAGAGATTGACTGCTCGTGATTTGTCCAAAATCAAACATCAAGTCGTGAAAACACCGAATGTATCAAGCAAAAGCATTTTTGATCTTGTGGAATCAAAAATATTCCGTGAACCACAAGGTGCAAAGTACTTAAGAAATTTGCAACTGTCAAAAAGCGAGTTACCGGCCAGCTTTTAACAAAAAAACACAAAGAGGCAAGGTTAACATGGGTTAAGAAATATGTCAAGACCAATTTTTCAAATGTAATCTTCACTGATGAGAGCAGAGTTACACTTGATGGACCAGACGGGTGGACCCGTGGATGGGTGCAAAATGGGAGACAAAGCTTATACCAGATTCGACAACAGCAGGGGGTGGTGGGGTGATGATATGAGCGGGAATTATTGGAAATGAGGTTATTGAACCATTCAAGGTGGAGGAAGGAGTAAAATTGAACACTGTGAATTACTGCGCCTTTCTTGCTAAGAATTTTAAGCCATGGCTACAGATACAAAACAATTACCGGAGACAGAAGCTAATCTTTATGCAAGACAATGCTCCGAGTCATGCCTCCAGATACACAAAATCCTGGTTAAAGAGTGAATGCTTTAATAATGACTCATTGATGGACTGGCCAGCCAATAGTCCCAACCTGAACCCAATTGAGCATTATTGAAGTATTCTGAAAGCTGCAATTTACAGAGATGGAAAGCAATAAAGCTCAAAAACTGAACTCTGGAAAGTCATCCAGACAGCTGCTTGCAGCGTCAAACCTGAAGTGATCGAAAATTTGACAAAATCTGTTGATAATCAACTGATAAAAATTCTGGAGTTGAAAGGAGGAAGGGTAAATTAAAGCTAAAACCCTCAAATTTTATTTTGTAAACTTTGATGGTTTTCAACCAAATTATCATGATTGTTGGGTTTTCAACCCAATAATTGACTGTTTTTTTGCTTGATTATTTGTAATTTATATTGTATTTTTCATTATTTGTTACTTAAAAATCATAATTTAAGATGTTGCAAAAGAACTTCGAACACTAAATTATTATAAAATCGTAAGTAATACTAGATATATAATAAATTGGAAGTTTTTGAGAACAAAAATCTATGATTTTAGCTCACAAATAATCTTGTGTAAAGTGTTATTACAATGAATCAGTTGTTCTGATAATACTTTGGGCAATACCCAACAAAAAATGTTTTGCAAAAGATCTCCAAACACAGTTTACATATACTCAACCTGTTCGAGTCAATACTTGATCAGTTTATGGGAGGTAGGACTTGCTGAAATATTATACCCAACTCTTGGTAAAGCATCAACACCAACCAATGTTGTTTGTTTTATGAACAAAGATCAGTGCATGTCAAAATGGCTCTCTCCCCTGACTATAATAGCATCCACATCATATTGTGTAACAGCTTTCTTGCAAGCAAAAAGAGTATTTCAAGAAAAAGAACAATTGACTTATGAAGAACTGTTCTTTTAATGAAGCGATTAATTTTTTCTTTGATTTGTGATTCAACATTTATGCAATTAACTGAAGTTCACTTAAAACCTGATAAATGAGCATCTGTGCCACAAGATGGAAAAGTGAACTGAAGAAGTCATTTGCTAGTAGCCTTTTCAGATGCACTAGCATCTGTCTTGGCATTACCACAAAAGCTTTCAAAAAACCTGGTATTGACACCTCAGAGTGTGTTGTAGATGTCAACACTTTAAGTGCAATCTACCTCTACTGTGACTTAGTTAAACCACAAATGATGGATACACTTTGGCCTTTGCTTGATGTTGGTCGGATTAAAGAAAAGTTTCCAGTTTCCGGAATCACCAAGGCCCAAAAAAAAGCACGACAAGTTTGCAGCAATGTAAAAGTGATGCTGACCTGTTTCTTTGATTCCTGTGGCATAGTGCATCATGAATACACATCAGAAGGCCAAACAATCAATAAGGAGTACTACTTGGAGGTTTTACATTGCCTTCATGACGTTGTGTGAAGAAAGCGGCCAGACATGTGGACAGGGAAGAACCAGCAGCTTCACCATGACAATGCTCCCCCTCATTCCGGCCATGTAATCAATGGTTTTTGGCCCAAAACAATACGGCACTTGTTTGACAGCTTTCTTACTCTCCTGATTTGGCACCATGCGACTTCTGGCTATTCCCCAAGTTAAAAATTATGCTAAAAGAGATGTGATTTCAGTCATGTAAGGACATTATGGAAAAAACAATGGCAGAGCTCAAAAGCATTCCAGAGAATCAGTTCAACAGGTGTTTCCAAAAGTCACAGTGGCTCTGGGAAAAGTGTGTGTACTTGCAAGGGGAATATTTTGAAGGAGATTAAAAAGAATTTGTGATATTTATTGTGTTGTATGTTTTATGCCCAAAGGTTGGATACTTTTGGACAGACCTTGTACAGGGTGGGGAAAATGTTCTCGGACAAAGTAAATTGCGATAATTGTGAAACTGAGTAAAGGATATAAAAGTTAAAGGCTTTCTACAATGTATTCAGGTGTAACAAAAAAATGATCATCATTCACTTTTCAATATGCCCCCCTTTGGCACCAATTACTTGCTGAAGTCTACCTCTGAAGCTCTCCACTGCGGCACGCAACTTTTCCTGGGGAATTTTGGCCCATGCTTTCATCAGAGACTCTTTCAAACTTCCTACCATGTCATGTGAAGAGCAGCAGGCCTCGGACTCCAGCATGGACCACACACTGAAGTCCATTGGGTTGAGATCAGGCAATGAAGGCGGCCACAAATCCTTGCTTCAAAAATTGGGAAAATTGGCTCGACACCATTCTTGACTTCTGTTGGATGTGTGAGAGGGAGCACCGTCCTGCTGAAAAGTGAATTTGTCATTTTTGAAGTGCTTTTTCATTTCATAAAGGGCAGGGGTCAGAATATCATTGATGTATGCATTTGTGTTCACTTTTGCTCCCTCTTTCACAAAAATCAGGGATGATTTCCAAGTTTTGGAGACTCCAGCCCAAACCATGACAGATGCTGGCTTCTGACGCCAATAAACTATCAGAACTTCTTCAGGAATGTTAGCAGAGGATTTTGCCAGCACTCTGTCATTTTGTGAATTGAATTGAGCCTCCACGGTGAACATCTTTTCATCTGAAAAGACAATGTTACCCGTTTGCATGCCTGATTTTATGAAATTCAAGAGAAGTCGAGCTCTTTCTTCCCTTTTTCTTTTTTGAAGGACTGTGAGCTGCTGGCGCTTCTTCAGTTTGAGGGGAGAAAGCTTCAGGTCACTTTTGATGATGGTCCTCATGGATTTTGGATCCATATTCATCTCTCGTGACATTTTTCTTATGGATCGCTTTGGATTCCTCCTCACCCTCTCCCAAACGGCCTTGATGTTGGCTTTGGTACAAGCTGTGCGAGGCCGCCCACTTTTGGGACGATCCTTTGTATTGCCCAGATCTTGATATCTCTTTACAGCATCATAAACGGTTGACTTTGGTACCTTCAGCTGCTTTATTATCTTTGGAATAGGCGTTCCCGCGCGATAAAGCTCAATGATAGCATCACGTTTACTCATATTGTCAGTAAATTTTAACAAATACACTATATCTAACTACTCTGGAATAAAGAACGAAAATATAAGAGACAGATTAGCGTAATTTTAGTACTGTAATCCTTACGGAAGATTGATAAATATAAAATGCAAAACAAGTCCAGGAACATTTTCCCCACCCTGTATACACAGATTTTTTCTGTCAATCTCTGCATACATAACCAGTAAAATTGAGTGTCTTGCAAATATGTCTAGCAAAAAATCATATTCTTGCAAGGCATGCAAACTCCATCTTTTCTTGCTCTTGCATTTCATGAACTTGTCTTTTTGGGTTAAATCCAAAATGGTATTGAGTAGCTCATTGACAGTTGGCAAAATTATAATCATGTTTTTTCAACTGTTGCATGAAAGCATGACAGATTTTGATCTCTTTGACTTCTATGCTTTTGACAAATTTTAGATGTGGGTCAAACAACATCATTTTCTTGAATCTTTTTTTTTGATTTAACAAAGAGCATTGAACATAGTTGATTTGCTGCAGCAGATCAAGTTGGGTTTTTATGAGTAGTCTGCTACAATTATTTTTCATGTACACTACACCTTGTGTCTTCAGTACATATTCACATAAGGGAAACTATTTTACATGCTTGTACCACGAGTTGTCATATGGTTTCCATTTAAATAGTTGTTTGCTGCAATAAAAACAACAAACATAATCAAATTCATTTTTAAAATAAAAACCTGTGTTGAGCATTTCACAAGCTGTTGGAGGGTTCTGATCGTACTACAAATTTGGAAAGGTTTGCATGTGATCTTTTTCATTGCACATATCAGGTTTTCAGGAAAAAGAACAAGGAAATTTTTGATGGTTAGATACAATGGCAAAATCAATCTTCTGACATCTTTTAATAGTGATATGGAAACCAAAACATTCTACTTCACATATTCTTACATCCTCAAAATAAAACACAACTTTATAATTCATCAAAGATTAAAACAAAATCTTTTGTTAAAAAGTTAAAATCTGTCTGGATACCTTTGTCAAAATAGCATCTTTAGGTAATGGGTGACTTTGAATTCAATTGTTAAAATGAGATCTCTATGTAGCACAATGATCTAATCTGGTTGGATGACTTTAAACTAAAATCTTGGTGGATGACTTTAAACTTGTTAAAATAAGATCTCTAGGTAGATTAATGACATGTTTTTGATCTGTTTAGAAAGCTAAAATCTGTGTGGATACTTCAAACTTGTTAATATTAGGTCTTCAGATAGATCAATGACATGTCTTTGATCTGTTTAGAAAGCTAAAATCTCTCTGGATATTTTTAATTTGTTAAAATAAGATCTTTACATAGAACAATAAAATGTCTTTGATCTGTATAGAAAGCTAAAATCTGTGTGGATAACTTTAAACTCAAATGTTCATGTTAAAATAAGATTTATAATTGATTAATTACTCTGTGATTTTTTGACCTTTTTGATAATCACAAAGTGGATGATTTTAAACTCAATTGGACAACTTGTTTTGGTTAATAAGAGCATGGTAATTGTCAAAATATTATGTTTAGTTGGATCAATGACTTGTTTTTGGTCTGATTACAATGTTCATTGTCCTTGCTAAAATAAGATCTTTGGGCAATCAACAACATGTTTTGGTTAATTAGGGCTTTGCAATTGTCAAAATGAGATCTTTAGTTAGATCAATGAAATGTTCTTTGGTCTGGTTAGAGGGCAGAGCTCTTTGTGAATGACTCAATTGCTTAAAACAAAATTTTTTAAACAATATCTTGACATGGTAAGGATCGAATTTTTATTTAAATATAAAAGTAAGATCTTGACTGGTTAAGCATTGAACATAGGGTTGATCATCATACTAGCTAGGTCTTGATTAAATTTTAGACTGATGAGCTAGATCTAAGATTAATTGAGTTGAATAAAATCTTGACAGGATTGAAGTTTATACCAGGAATTGAATTTAAAGAAGATCTTGATTTGGTAAGAGTTGAATTTCAAAGTTTAAAAATATAAAATATCTTGACAGGTTAAGGATTGATCATCATATTAGCTAGGTCTTGATCAAATTTTAGACTGATAAGCTAGATCTTAGGTTAATTGAGCTGAATAAGATCTTGACAAGATTAAAGTTTATGCCAGTAATCAAACTTAGATTTCAGTATTAAAGTTCATACCAGGAATCAAATGTTAATCACTTCAAACAAAATCTTCTAAACAAGATCTTGACAAATTAAGAATTTAATATAGGGTTGATCATCATATTAGCTGGGTCTTAGGTTGATTGAATTGAATAAGATCTTGACAGTGTTGAAGTTCATACTGGGAATCAAATGTTTATCAATTAAAACAAAATCTTTTAAACATGATCTTAACATGGTAAAAATTAAATTTTGTATTAGTTTTAAAATAGGCTTTTAACAGGTTAAGAATTTAACATAGGATAAATCATCATATTAGCAAGGTCATAAGGTAGCTGATTAGCTAGATCTCAGGTTAATTGAGTTGAATAAAATCTTTGACAGGATTGAAGTTCATTCCAGAAATCAAACTTAGGGTTCAATATTGAACTTAAAACAAGGAATTGAGCTTTGATCATCATATTAAATACATTTATCTAGTAACTAGATTTTAAGATTAACTGCTGCTGCCAGAAGATGCTGGGAAGCCATTGCTTAGCCACTGCATTTTACTTCAAAGATAACATTCTCTACTACTAGTATGTGTTTTTTTCATTGTACATTTTCCAACTTATTTTAAAATGACCTTTTAAATCTACATCAATTTGATTTTTTTAAGCTACCAAAACTAAATTTGATTTTATGTAGATAGTTTATTATATTCCTGTGTGTTATACAACCCAGCCATCAGAGGAAGATTCCTGTGTGTCTTGATGCTGGTCCCAAGCCTGGATAAATGGGGAAGGTTGCAGCAGAAAGGGCATCCAGTTTAAAACTTTTTTGCCAGATTATACAAATACGTATTGTTGATAAATCCATACCAGATCGGTCGCGGCTTGGGTTACCAATGACTGTTTCAGATGTCACACAGCAGGGCACCTGTGGATATTATGCTACTGCTAAACATAGTGAAAACAAAAGCAGTAAGAGAAAAGGAAGGCAAGTGAAGAGGCAGCAGAAAGTGTGGAAAGGAAGACGTTCTCTTTTAAGGGTGGGTACCTTAAATATTGGAACAATGACTGGAAGGGGAAGAGAGCTGGCAGATATGATGGAATGAAGGAATGTTGATATATTGTGCCTACAGGAAACAAAGTGGAAAGGGAGTAAAGCAAGGAACATCAAAGGTGCAAACTATTTTACAAAGGAGCTGATGGAAGAAAAAATGGGATAGGGTTAGTGGCGACTAATGGCCATCAAACTGGAAGTAAAAGGGTCCATCCTAAATATAGTAAGTGTGTGTGCTCCACAGGTTAACAACAGCATGGAAGAGAAAAATAATTTTTGGAAAGACCTGGATGGGTTGATAGAAAGTGCATCAAAAGAGGAAAGGATAGTTTATGGTGCAGACCTTAATGGACATGTGGGCAAAGGAAACATAGGGGATGAGAAAATAATGGGGAGGCATGGTGCTGAAACAAAAAATAAGGAAGGATCAATGGTTGTAGATTTTCGGAAAAGGATGGATTTGGCGATTGTCAATACTTATTTCAAGAAGAAAGATGAACACAGAGTAATGTATAAAAGTGGTGGAAAAAGTACCCAAGTAGATTATGTGATGTGCATATAAGGAACTTGAAGGAAATATGCAATTGTAAGGTAATAGTGAATGAGTGTGTCACAAAGCAGCACCGTATGGTGGTATGCAAAATGGCCCTTATAATGAAAAAGAAAAAACATGAGAAAGTAAAGCCAAAGATACGATGTTGGAAACTAAAGGAGACAAGCTGTCAAGAGGTGACCAAGATTTTGGGAGGCAAGGATGGGTTACCTGATGAGTGGGACAAAACAGCAGAAATGCTAAGAAAAACAACTGAAACTGTACTGGGAGTGACATTTGGGAATTGAAAAGGAGACAGGGAGACATGGTGGTGGAATGAGGAAGTTCAGGAGAGCATAAAAGAAAAGAAAGAGGCAAAGAAAGCATGGGACAAAACAAGAAATGAAAATACTAAAAAGGTATACAAAGAAAAGAAGAGTAAGGCAAAGAAGGCAGTTGTGGTGGTGAAGGGACGTGCATATGACATTTTGTATGAAAGATTAGAAACAAAAGAAGGTGAAAAGGAGTTGTACAGATTGGCTAGGCAGAGAGACAGAGCAGGGAAAGATGTACTGCACGTGAGAGTTATAAAGGATGAAAACGGTAATGTGATGGTAAATTCAGAAGCAGTGTTGAAAAGATGGAAAGAGTACTTTGAGAAACTGATGAACAAGGAAAATGGCAGAGACCCTAGGACAGAGGAAGCAGAAGTGGTTAACAAAGAGGTAAATTACGTCAGTAGAGAAGTAAGGAACGCACTAAGAAGAATGAAAAAAGTTAAAGGGGTTGGGCCAGATGAGTTGTCAGTAGAAGTTTGGAAGTGCATGGGGGAGATGGGGATAGAGTTTTTGACCAGACTGTTCAAACGACTATTAAAGGGTGAATGTATGCCAGAAGAATGGAAAAGTGTGCTTATCCCAATCTATAAGAACAAAGGGGGACGCACAGTGCTGTGGAAACTACAGAGGAATAAAGCTAATGAGCCACACAATGAAGATATGGGAAAGAATTATTGAAACCAGGCTAAGGAATAGTGTACAGATCAGCAAACAGCAATATGGATTTATGCCAGGAAAGGGAACCACCAATGCCATGTTTGCTTTAAGAATGTTGATGGAAAAGTACAGGGAAGGTCAAAGAGAGCTACATTGTGTATTCGTAAACCTAGAGAAAGCCTACAACAGGGTTCAGTGGGAAGAGCTGTGCTACTGAATGAGAAAATCAGTGATAGTGGAAAAGTATGTGCGGCTTGTACAGAATATGTATGAGGGAAGTGAAACAGTGGTGAGGTGTGCAGTAGGAACTATAAAAAGTTTCAAGGTTAAGGTCAGACTGCACCAGGGATCAGTGATAATGGACAGGCTAACGGATAAAGGAAGGAGAGAACCACCATGGACAATGCTGTTTGCTGATGATATTGTGATTTGTGAAGAGACCAGGGAAGAAGTGGAGCAAGGAATAGAATGCTGGAGGATGCATTGGAAAGAAGAGGGATGAAAGTAAGTAGGTCAAAGACCAAATATCTTTGCATAAATGGAGGAAATGACAATGAAACTGTGAAGATGGAGGATGCAATGGTGTATGGACTTGAGATGGTGGCAGTCACAAAGAAACTAGTGAAAGAAATGGAAGTTGCAGAGATGAAAAAGTTGAGGTTTGCTATGGGAGTGACAAGAAAAGATAAGATTGGAAACAAGTACATCAGGGGTACAGTTAAAGTAGAATGGTTAGGAATGAAGATGAGGAAGGGCAGGCTGAGGTGGTATGGACATGTCATGAGGAGAGATCAAGAGTATGTAGGAAAAAATATGATAAAAATGGAATTACCAGGAAAGAGGAAAAGAGGGAGACCAAAGAGAAGGTTTTTAAATTTAGTGAAAAAGGGTATGGGGGAAGTTGGTGTGAAGGAGATGGATGATGAAGACAGGATGGTTTGGAGACAGATGATACGCTGTGGCTAAAAATTAAAATTTTATTTTGTTCAGCTAACTTGCACTGCAGATGCACTTAGAATGAGGATGTAGCATATCACACTGTTAATAATGAGGAAGAAGGTTTCTTGTTGTTCGGTAAATAAGTATGTGATGTCAAGACTTGTTAATTTGATACAATATGACAAGAGAATACAATGTCAACATTATTTTAAAGGATTTATAGAATAAATTAGTGAAAAAATTATAGATATCTAATCTAGACATCTCATAATTTACAGCAAGGTCTTAACTAAATGACTTTGTTATGTGACTTCTTTCCTGCTTGCATTATTAAAACTCCCAAAATCTTAAGAAGTATGCCTGTAGTTGTAATTCCAAAGCTAATGCAGCCCATAGAAAAATAAAATAGCTATGAATTAATATTTCTGTTCTGTGTCCCCTACAAAATATATCTTTGACATGTTGAATCAGTTGTAGATCTTTTTTACCAGGAAGCAGGCTGGGTTTTGATGCAAAAAATCAACTGTGTATCAAGCAGGGCTGGGGAGCTAGCCTAATTTAATGGTGCAGCTCTAGGCTGCAGCTCTAGAGCCAATGTTTGACTTTAACTACAGGCTCTGGTTTTGGCCAAGTAAAACTTTCAAGATTTTACCAATATATTTTTATGGTAAATAAATGAGAATAATGTTATTTTTAAAGTCTTAATAATTAAGAATAACTTAAAAAATTTAGTTATAAATGTTTGTGCAATTTTTTTTTTCTATGTTTATAATATTTTTTTCATATATTTTTTAAAAATAGCTGATTTTGATTGGCTAGATGAGGTGAGTTGATGGCCTTAACAACTGATGAAACAAACAAATTTGATTATTACTTAGAAACCTAGCTGCTTAAAATATGAGAAACACCAGACTCGAGTTTTGATCTTGTTAAAGCTCGTCAGTGATGCTTATCTCACTGCTAATTGAACCAACTACATGTGGTCTTCCATGCAGGTGACACACACACACAACCCAGGCAACAAATTGACTCTAAGCAGCTTTGAAGTTATTCCTGGCTTTACCATGCATGGAATACATAGAATCCACTATGTTGTAAGACCAAGGTTGCACTTCATGACTGAGACTTACTTGACAAGCATTAAGTGTAGCACTTACTCTCCTAGAGCTTGACAAACGAAGGAAGAAATTTATAGTAAATATAAGGATTTAGATAGTTACTTAGAAACCAAGCTGCTTATAATATGAGAACCATTGAACTCGAGTTTTGCTTTTGTTAGAACTTGTCAGTGATCTAACAAGAGCAAAACTTGAGTCTGGAGCTTCTCATATTTTAAGCAGCTTGGTTTCCAAGTAATTATCTAAATCCTCTTGTTTACTATAAAATTCTATTACAAAAGCTGTGAAACAACAGTTTAACTTTGGTACTAATACCATAACCCATTGTTTAAAGAAAATAAAAAAATTAACTCTGCTGAATTATCAAAAACTATGTGGAAATGGAAACAATCAGGGCAATTGCTACAAATAAAATGGAACATCATACACCATGCAACACTAAATGCTTTAAAAATAAGCAACTTATGTCTATCTGAAAAATTATAAATATTTCAAGCTAACCCCAAAAAATTGTTTAAAAAAATACCCAAAGTTATTCTCCAAATGTGGACATCAAAATAAATGTAAATTTCAAAGTTTTAACTGTGCTGGCAGTTAATATATTAACTACTTTCTACACTGTGTTTACTTTATTTTTACATCTTGCCTTTACTCACTTTCTTGATCAACAAATAAAACAACCCACCTCTACATTACACACTTACTGAGCTACCAATAATCTTAAATTATGCTCTGTAAAAAAATTTATTATTTTAATTTTAATTTGTACTTTAAAAATTGTATTTTTAAATGCATATTTTCACTATTTTTTTTCATGTATTTTCCACCCTGTTTAGTCAAAATTTTAATGCATTTTTTAATGCAAACTTTTTAAAATTTATTAATTTTTTTTTTTCAAACAATAGATCGAGTTATGTAAAACTTTACTTTTGGAAATAAAATTTATTCTTTGATTATTACTACAGCTGTATTCTCTTGTTGTTTTATGTTTTTTCACTACATCCAATTGCTTTGTTTAAACTTGAATTTTTATTCAGTACTGCTATAGCCAATTGGAAAAATATGTACAACTAGTACAGGATATGTATGAGGGAAGTGAAACAGTGGTGAGGTGTGCAGTAGGAACTACAGAAAGTTTCAAGGTTAAGGTTGGACTGCACCAGGGATCAGCATTAAGTCCATTCCTTTTTGCAGTGATAATGGACAGGCTAACGGATGAAGTAAGGAGAGAACCATCATGGATGATGCTGTTTGCTGATGATATTGTGATTTGTGAAGAGACCAGGGAAGAAGTGGAGTGGAGATTAGAATCCTGGAAGTATGCATTGGAAAGAAGAGGGATGAAAGTAAGTAGGTCAAAGACCGAATATCTTTGCATAAATGGAGGAAATGATGACGAAACAGTAAAGATGGAGGATGCAAAAGTGCCAAGAGTAAAGGAATTTAAGTATTTGGGATCAACGGTGCAAAAAAGTGGTGGTTGTGAGAGGGAGGTAAAAAAGAGAGTACAGGCAGGATGGAACGGATGGAAAAGAGTATCAGGAGTAATCTGCGACAGGAGGTTACCAGCTAGAGTAAAAGGAAAAGTGTACAGTTCAGTGGTAAGACCAGCAATGGTGTATGGACTTCAGACAGTGGCAGTCACAAAGAAACAAGTAGAAGAGATGGAAGTCGCAGAGATGAAAATGCTGAGGTTTGTTATGGGAGTGACGAGAAAAGACATGATTAGAAATGAGCACATCAGGAGTACTGTTAAGGTTGAACAGTTAGGAATGAAGATGAGGGAGGGCAGGCTGAGGTGGTATGGACATGTCATGAGGAGAGACCAAAAGTATGTAGGAAGAAAAATGATGGAAATGGAGTTGTTGGGAAAGAGGAGAAGAGGGAGACCAAAGAGAAGATTTTTAGATGCAGTAAAGGAAGATATGTGGGAAGTTGGTGTGAAGGAGACGGATGTTGAAGACAGAAAGATGTGGAAAATGATGATATGCTGTGGCCACCCCTGACTAAAGGGAAAGGCCGAAAGGAGAAGAAGAAGACTGCTATAGCCAATTTATAAAAAAAATACCCAAAAAAATGACTAATCACAAAAATGCTTTTGGAATTTGGAGATTTTGCTGTAAAAGTTTGTGAGTTCTTAAATCCCTCCTGCACAATGGATCACTCTTTGGATCCATGGAAACAATGCGTTGACATGATGATGGATCATATTAATCATCATGGGAGATGAGAAATGGTGCCTATAAATAAATATGAAGCAAAGAAAGGAATGGGTGGCTCCTGGAGATATGCCAAAGCTGGGAGTTAAGCCTGACCTCCATCCGAGGAAGACCATGATCTGCGTTTGGTGGGACTGGGAGGGAATGGTGCACTGAAAAAGGCTTGAAAGGAATGCCACGGTCAACAAGGAGCTCTACATAACCCAGCTACATCACATGAATGAGGCTATTTAACTGAAAAGACCCCATGGACATATAAAGGATCATATAAAATATGGATCATATAAATGATTGTGCCTGTTTCACAAACCTTAAAACTTTGTAATACATGCATGTAAGAGTTTTTTTGCCTTGTAATGAATAATGAAGTGTGACATCATAAAATGTCGAACAATCAACTCTGCAGGCAACGACTCATGCGAAAGGGGTTAACTTGGTCTATGAGATGTAAAAAAATCTTTGTAGAATCATTCAAAATAGCTTTGCAACCAAGGATTTACTTTATTAAAGCTTAGGTGATGCATTTTGATCTACGTGATGGTTTAAGTATATTATTTTATTTAAGTTTTAGCTGGTTTTGAAATTACTAAAGTGTTTTTAACCAATTAAACAGCATTTATTTACTAACGTGTTTTACTTTTTTTAAAAAAATTGATGTATGGTAGATTTATAACATAACATTTTAATGGCTTTGTTTACCAATATTTTGGTTGCCCTACTTTTTTAAATTATTTAGTTAATTCTTGATTACTTCTAAGTTTTAAACTGTTTTTATTTTAATACAGAAGTTGCTGCTGAAAGTGAAGATGAACTGGATTTACAAAAGTTAAAAAAAAAAAAAAAGAAAAAGAAAACTGGCTTTACTCTTGATGAAAATGAACTTGCAGAAAATGAAAATGTAACTTCTACCCCTTCAGGTTATTTATTTTTTAATTTCAATATTTGATCATGAAAACCTTTTGCTACAATACAAATCTATTGCTTTTGAAAATTATTTTTTTGGTCAATTATGTTATTGTGGCCCAAATAGCAGTTGCTCTTTTACAGCCAGGGTCTAAGTATTTTTGTTTTTGTTGTTTTATATGATAGACCAAAACCAAAACTGCCACAGTGAAAGAATATCTACCTTTCTTATGTTCAGCAAGGGTCTGCTAATCAGCAAACATTCTTTTTATGATAAAGTAATACTTAAAAAAAATTGCTTGTTTAGGACACATTTCCAAAAACTTCTGTAGCCCCATTATTCTCCAGCTATACATTAATTGCCTCACTGCAAAGAAGATAGTTGCTCTGCATTTAAGGCACTTGTCATCTTACTGCAAAAGACCCATTGCACTAGTGCAGTGAAGCTAGAAGCTTTCAACTAGCTTGGTCTTCCTTAATCCTGAGAAATATAAGATTTTGATTGTAAAATAAAATAACATTGATTTAATAATTATGTCATAAATATTCAAAAATTAGAATTATAATGCCTTTACAAAAATGTTTTGGTTATGTTACAATCACGATGAAGGTTCCTTAAAGTTTAAAGAGACAAATTTTGTCTCAATTTACAATTGGATAAAAGTTTAATGAAACACATATGACCCTGTTTAATTATACTTTGCATTCATAAATTTTTTAAGTTTTCCTGATAAATACATTAGAACATATTTTTTAAATCATAAAATACCATTTTTATAAAATTTTTAAACAATAATAAATTCAGTCTTGAAAGGGTTAAAGGGTTAAGCAAGAAGTATGGTCTTGCTATATTGATTTATGAACAACTGAAGTCTTATAAACTGAGATGACTTTGATCATGCAGAATAACTTTGATTATTATTTTTAATATAACTTGATAAATAAAAAAAGTTGGGTGTTAGAATACAGTAGAATTTGGATTTTTCAAAAATGTTTTGTTTTTAGGCAGATTTTTTGATAAATTTTCACCATTTATAAGAGAAAAGCTTGATCAGGTATTGAATCTTAACATGCACAATACACCTTCACCTAATAATGCCAATCATGGTTTATAAAGTCATGCATTCTTTAATTTGGTGAAATAATGTCTGAGCATTTCCTTCTTTTAACATTTTTTCAACACATTTTAATTAACTAATAACAAAACTAAACATTGAGCAATAAAACTAAGAACGAACATTGCTTTGAGTTGGTCTGCAAAACTTTCCATATTGCACTCATACATTATACATATATAAAGAATTTCTTGAAGAATCAATTTTAATTAAGAATCAAACTTGTGCCAACAATTTTTTTACTTACAAATGTTTGCCTGACATTTCTCCACTAAGACTATACTAAAAAAACCAACAAAAATTGTAATATAAAACAGTAATAGTTATTTTAGCTAAAATTAAAATATTAGGTTGAGGAATAAGTTCGTAGTGTTTTTATCAAAGATTTTAAACAAAAATGAAAAGTTATGGCTATAAATTAATAAATTATGTATTCTCCGTTGCTGTTTATGACCTCCTCCCACCTCTCGACCAATTTGTCGATGCTATTCCGCCAAAAATCCCCAAGTCTGGTACCAAAAAATTTGTTGATCCAGTTTGTAAGGTCCTTTTCATTGTCGAAGGTAACACCCCTCATATGTTCGACAACAAGTGGAAAAGATATTAATCTGTGGGTGCAAGGTCTGGAGAATATGGCGGATGCTAAAGGACCTCCTATTCAAGCTTTTGGAGTGCGGTTTTGATGACTTGTGCAACATGAGGCCTGGTGTTGTTGTGAAGAAGTATGGTTTGCCCTTGTCAATGGGGTTTTTTCAGTCAAATAGCCTTATTCACGTGATGTAGCTGGGCTATGTAGAGCTCCTTGTTGACTGTGGCATTCCTTTCAAGCCTTTTTCAGTGCACCATGCCCTCCCAGTCCCACCAAACGCAGATCATGGTCTTCCTTGGATGGAGGTCAGGCTTAACTCCCAGCTTTGGCATATCTCCAGTAGCCACCCATTCCTTTCTTTGCTTCATATTTATTTATAGGCACCATTTCTCATCTCACATGATGATTTGAAACAAAAAGCATTGTTTGTGACTGCATGTTGCTCAATGGCAGGCAAGATGTTGAGAAGTAATTTGAAGGTGATTTTCTTTGTTGTTTTCGCTGAGCTCATGAGGCACCCAGACTCCCAATTTTTTGGCAAATCCCATTGAATGAAGATGATTGAGAATCGTTTTTTGATCATCTTCATTCAATGGGATTCATTTTTTTGGCCAATTTATGACTTGTTTGGTGACTTTCCTCCAAAAGTGCTTTGAGATGGTCTTTGTCAAATTCAGAAGGTCTTCTGCTGCGGGGCGTGTCGTCAATGTCAAAATTGCCATTTTTGAACTTTGCAAACCATTTTGTAGATTTGCCTATGACACCTAACCCATATACCATACAAATATCCTGGGCTGCTTCAGCAGCTTTTTGGCTTCAATGAAAAGCGAAGAATAGCAAGTGTTGAAAATGTTGCTTTTTACCCATATGTAAGCCTCACAAATAATAAAATCTCAAAATACTCAAAAAGACGATCAGCACAGTTTTTTACAGTAGAAAGAGCTCTATCAAATGAATATATACATTTTGCCAAGTAATAAAAAATCATTGTAAAATAAAAGAAAATATAAAAATGCTACAAACATATTTCTCAACCCAATATATCAATCAGCAAATAATCTTTATCTCAATCAAAAATGCTTTTTGGCATCATACAACTTTTTTAATTTGTAATATGATTAAACTCAATCCTTAGAATTATATATGATTTTTTTTGGTCAAATGATGAATTTATGTGAATGATCAAAGTCACCCCAAACCGTGAATGACTTTGATCACATTAATTGGGACTCTGCTCTTAACACATAATGTCAAACCCAAAAAGTAATGTTGCACAAATAAATTGACACCTAAAGTGTTTCAGTCAATTTGTTTTGGAAAGTTTATCTTTTGAGTTTTGGTAGGTGTAAATCAAGATAACTCTAACCAATCTCCATTTATATCAAAAATTGAGTGGTTGTGCTTTCACATTCTTTTTCATTTGGGGGAGCTGGGAACTGGATGGTCCACTGTACTGGTATAACCAGACATGTTTCTATCAGCCAGGTAACCTGACTCTTTTCTACATCTTAGCAAGTATGGACTCCATTTGGATGGTGACAGATAGGGTATGATGTTATTACATGCTCAGCTGTCTGTCCCTTTGTGCCACAGGCCCCCATAGAAACCATACTGCAATTGTGTGTTTCTAAGCAAAATAGACCAATGCCTGTTGGAAGGTGGTTAAGCTTGCTCACACAGGTCTAAAAAAATAATTTCTAGGGGCATTGGGCTAACATCCTTAATAAATATATGGAGTTGAGAGGCATTTACTTACCACTTCATAACCCTATCCTTCTATCTTTACAAATGGAAGCTTAAGCTCAGTACAACAAAAGACTGTGTTGGCAGTCTTTCATTTTTCCCAACAAGGAGGCACAACATGAGCTTAACATCTTAGTCAAAGCACTATTGTTTTGTGCTGAATCCACTTATCTTAGCATAAAGCTGGATAGGGTGCTCATCTTTTATTGACATTTTCAGTCACTGTGCAAGAAGTTAACATTTTGCATTAGGTCTTTTAAGGTGAGTAGCTGAATCAAGTGGGGGTGGAGATGCCACAGTACTCTGCACAGCCACCCTTGACTCGGTCCATTTCATGACTAAATACTGTGCATCTGTTTGGTTTTCTAGAAAAAGTACCTGATAACAGGCAATACTGAAGTTGTTTAGGTAATGTGACAGAGTAATACTGACATTGTAAGTTACTCTTCAAATTAAAATCATTTAGCAAGCACTGTGTATAGTTATTTATTTAATCAAAATAAACTTTAACTTATAAAAGGTTTTTAGATTGCTTTTTAAGCATTATTGTTTTAATTATTTTTTATTTTATTTCATATCTATATTTATCTTCCTAACTTGCAGGAAAGCAACAGAGGTGCTAATACATAGGGTAAGCAATTACCCCAACCTCCTTCCAGAGATGCCAAGATCTTGCTGTCTGCATGAAATTAATACAGATATGATTGAAATTTAGAACTGATTGCCAAACAGGGGAAAGTACTGTTAAAGTGTCTTTCTCAAAGACACAACAGAATGGCACAAGTAGGTTTTGAATGGAGACAATGTCAATCACAATTCCAGTGCTTTTACCACTTGACCACACTGCTGATGTTTTCAAGTTACTCTTCAAATTAAAACCATATAGCAAGCACTGTGCTGTAGTTATTTATTTAATTGCAATAAAAACAAAGTTATCAAAAGTTTTTGGACTGTTTTTAAAGCACTATTGTCTTCAAATTACTCTTCCAATTAAAACAGTAAAATTAAGCACTTTGATATAGTTGTTTATTTAATCAGACTAGAAAAGATTTTTGGATTGCTTTTAAAGCATTATTGTATTCTAGTTACTCTTCAAATTAAAATCGTATAGCAAGCATTGCAATTATTGCTGTTTAACAAGTTGGTGACAGATGGGGAAGTAGTTTACTTGTTGGAGATTATTATGTAATATAAAGGTAATACATGAAAAATAAAGGAAAAAAAATGTATCAAAATAGTACAACACAGATTATATTCAATTACAATCTCTACAGGAAGTGACCAATAAAGGTCTTCTAGTCAAGCAGTCACCCAGGAATGCTGTTATCTTTCCTATCAGCCTATTTTAGCAAAGAATCTAATATGAACTCCCCCTCTTGGATAATTTTTGCTTGCTTTCAAAGGTTTTTTTCCATAGACTGGTGGTGTGATGTTGTGTGGTACTTTGTTGTACTTAAAGAGGTGTGTTTATGTCAAGCATAGTGAACATTGCAGCTTATAAGTATTAGTGGTGGGCATGGTACTTCTTAAAAGTACTGTGGTACTGGTACTTGGTACCTTGCTGAAATAGTATTGCAATATCGATACCAGTAGCAAAAAAGTGCTGCAGTACCAGTACTCAGTACTTTTGAATAATCCAATTTAATAGTAATGACTAAAACTCCTCTGTCATATGTTAGATCTTATTTGACATTCAAAAATTGTATTTAACAAAACAAAAATAATTCCCTACATATCTAACGGAGTGTTGCATCATGAGTATTTTTTGGCAGATTAGGTATTCTAGAGATAAAAAATAATGTTATTTTTAAGATGCAAATTAGAATTAGTTGATTACTTTAAACTCTTTTCAGGTAAGTAAAATTTTATTGGAAAAGCTAAAGGGTTTATTAGTTATTAGGGCTGGGTAGTGGCAGAGGATGAGTATTTTTTTCAAGGTGTGCACTTCTGCTTGAACAAGTCAACTAGTAATTAATTAATTAAAAAAAAAGTAAAAAATGTGATGAAATGAGTCACAATTTTGCAACATCCTTAACAGTGTCATACAGAGGATTTTTAGGGGAGGGGGACATACAACTACAATCAATTATGCTTAGTGGAAAATTTTTTCAAGTGTAAAAAAGGTCTTAATTTTAATCTGTCTCAGATTTGCCAATTTTTTTCCCAATGCGAGTGATCTCTAAAAAAAGTTCTTCACTTTGAATCTGTTACTGACTTTTTGTATTTGTGATCTCTCCATCTAAATATGCTACTAGTCCTCAATAAATAATGTTTCAAAATATATTGGGTTTACTTTTTATTCTGAAGTTTCTAGGGATGTGCCAAAGTCAGAATTTTGCCAAAGCCACTTTGTTGAAGTCGAAACTTTGGCTTCGGCAAAAATTTGTTGTTGTCATTTGGTGAGGGTCCTAGCTCCCTTTTGATAAATTTTTTTTTATGCAGACAGCTATGCTAACATCCTCATTACTATTTTGAAGTAATCCCATAAGGGATTTTCACCTTGTTTATGCATTATAAATAATGATTAGCTTTGTTCTCCATATCATTAATGCTCAGATCTGAAACATTGATAATCAACATGAGGATATTTATACATACACTTAAAAAGATGCAATTGTTTATAACAATTATATAATACAGTATACACTTTAGATATAATTAATTAGCTACAGACAAATTATAAAACAACTTTATTTACAGCAAACATTTCTTCAGCACTCAGACACACGAAAAGTTTTTAAATTTTATATTAAAACCATAAAAAGTTACAAATTGAAAGATTAGACAGTGATAATACCATAGCACACACTACTATTGATCTCAAGATCAGGCATTTTACTGCCATAGTCCTTGCTTAATGCTAGCACAACAGAAGGAAAGATCGAACAAAGTGAGGTTAACTGTAAGTCAGTGGCATGCAACGATCTCTGAGGCTGGATGTGCAGTTGGCATGCAAAACTTTATGGATAGGACAAAATAGTGTCTGGGACCTCAGACAAAGACCAAATTTGTCTCAAAATCATGGTGTTCTCAAAAAAAAAAAAAAAAGTTTTTACCTTGGATCAGCCTCAGTTTTCTCTTAATTTCTTCCAAAAACTGTAGTATTCTTTATTAAGTAAAAAAATAAAGATCCCCTGCAAAAGTTCGTTGCTCATGCAAAGCATGACTTGGAGGCCCTGACTGCATGCCACTGCTGTAAATCAGTATAAACCAGGGGTTCTTCAACATTTTGAGACATGCCTCCTTTTCATCATGGAAATAAAACTTGTGCCCCCCTTGATACTACCAACAAAATAGAATAAGTTCATCTTTTATTTCATACATGTGTGCTAACTTGTTAATTAAAAATATAAAAAGAACTTTGTAAACAATTTTGTAATTACAGCATTTGCTTTAACATAGTTGGCGGCTTGTATGATTGTTGCAAACCTGCTTTTCATGGCAATAGGCAAAGTTCTAGAGCCCTGAGCATTTTGTTGAATCACGCAATGAGATCTAACCTCATTGGAGCTCCTCCTGTATCTTTGCAATGAATTCACTTCAAGATCTAAACATTGTCAGATGACCATCAGTGCAGACACCCACAATTTTTTTCCAAGGTATACTATTGTTGCAACAAACGTCAAGACCACTTTAAATGCATGTTATGCTCTACATGTGTTCTCTAGGGTTCTGCAAAACAGCATATCCTTTTCACTCAAAACAAACATAGACTAACAATTGCAACAATTGGGAAATATCCAGCTGCTTTTAATGTGCATGGTTTAATCAATGTTTTACTAATTAAAGTTGTGAGATTTCTTCTTTACAGCAATTATGCAAGCAGTTTCAAATGACACTTCTATTATTTCTGCAGATGAAGATCAGCAAAAACACTCACTTTCAAATTTTTTCAGACCGTCTTGTTTTGAAAAAAAGCTAAATGCTTATCTCTATGGCCAGGGTTTTTTTTTTATCTAAGATGATGTTAAAACGGCTTGGTCTCATTGCATGATTGCTGTGGTTTTTATAGCATATCATGCATTTGTTGCCATTGTCATTGTTTGGGATCATTCGCTTGTTCTTCTTTTACCCGATGATGACAGTGATGTTCTTGAGCCAGTGTCTGGTATATAGGATTGACAGATCACAACATCCTTTTTGTGCCCGGTGTGTAGAGCATGCAGAATGATGTGTTTTGGAGTTTGTTTATGTGCACCACGCTTGCAATTACAGGAGGAAGCAAAACCCTATTTATACAAGGATGATTAAAAATGTCAAATGCCAGTTTGCAAGCAGTTGAGTCTTACCTAAGCAGGCCCAGACCAAGAAGCCTGGAGGCAACTTTTGGGATGAAATCATAAAGTTTAGGTAGGCTATTCAAGTACTATATGTTCCATGTAAAGTCTGTCCACTGACCAACACAGATATCTAGTTGAAATGCATTATCTTATAGTTTCCAAGTGGCAAGTACAAATGGGCATCTAGATTTTAATCTCTCTTGCCGCTCATATAATGGCCTGACCAAATGATTATGCAAGAGGTGCTTGAGGTCTAAAATGCTGTGGTCAGCCAAGAGAAGAATGGCTTTCAGACAATGAAGTTTAGCTGGTTGGATACAACAAGAATGGGAAGGTTGACCAATAGAGTGGGATGCAGGCATCCAGTTACAATCATTAAGAATACTGTCAATAAGACAAGTGTGTACATTGTGACATTAAACTGATGCACACATTCTGCTGTACTGTAGAGTAGACTACAGATAAAACAGCTAGGTGCAGTGTTTAAGCACCAGACCTCCATCTTAAACTGCTAGTTGTCTTAGAAGTGTTACACGTGAACCTGGGTGAACCCGTCAATCAAAGAGTGTTTATGTCGCCCAGGTTGTCAGTAATCATGAGTAGTCAAAGCTGATCTCCCAAAATGGAAAATCATCTGTATCATGCATTGTGGTACCACTTGACTATTCATCATGAAATCTATAAAACCGTATTTTAATAAACCACTATCATATTTTTTCTTTTTTCATTCATTTTATATTAATGCAATTATTGAATCAGCTTGTACCCAGTTGCTTGTGCCCCCCCTGAAAAGCCCAGCTTAAGAACCTGGGGTGTAAACAAACATGTTTCAAAACAGGTGAATAACACATCACAGTAGCCATAGCATGTGATTCTATAATAAGCTATGTATTTGATAAAATGAATTATATCAGCTATCAGGTGTAAGGATCTTATAATAATGCAAAATTTCTTGCCAAAGCTTTGCAAAAATGACCTTTGGCTTTGGCAAAAGTTAATTGACATGCCAAAGCCAAAGCTTTGGCACATCTGCAGAAGTTTCGCATTGATGGTTATAAATACCGTACTTTGATTTTATTATTATTTGTGTTCTTGAATTTAGGCCTAAGTTTGTCTTGTCATTATTATTTTGTTAACAAGGGAAATTATCAAATAATTATCATTCAGTTAACAACATTTATCAAAAATTTCTCATTGGCATTTTGGTACAATTATTTCAAATGTAATGGAGGTAAAAAACACTTAGATTGAACAGGTGAGATAGTAAGTTGAAAAGATTGGGAACCACTGGGTTGGAGGATGAAGAAGTAATGCTAGCATGAACTTTATTTGGCATACTTTCAGGCACACTTTTATCTTCAGGAGAGTTACCTCACTTTCTATAAAATAATTTCTTTTTTTATTGAAAAAGCTGTGGATAGTAGACTGGTGTTTTTGTGCCATTACCTAGCTTTTAACTTACAAATAACGTTGATTTGAACACTGAAAGCAACCTGCTCTGTGATTAAGTAAAAATTTCTTGTTTTATTTATTGCGCCACAATGATCTTAACATATTGCTTATTTTCTTTTGATCATGTTAAAGAAATATGTTAAACTTTTTTTGTTTTTGCTACATTCTAGATATGCAGATGTATGTTTGGAAAATAGAGGTTGAGAGAAATTACTTCCAATAGGTTTCATATTTTAGTAACCAAATGTGAAAAAAAATTTACTGCTTTTGCTAGTAAACTATTGCAAATCCCAACAAAATTTATAATTCTATTTAACTGTAATTTGCAATGGAAAGCACTTTATTATAGATTAGAGATGTTTGATTGATATGACAAAATACACTTTTAACCATTTTCCAAGGTAGCTGCAAAAAAATGCAAAATACGTGATTTTATGAGCAGAAGCATTAGCATACAAAATTGCTCTAGTCATAAAATGTTCCCATAGTAAGTGTTAAGCCTATTCAGACAGGGCTTTTTGGAAACTTTGTACAACTGGGGGAAGGGGCAGAAAATGCCTGCTCTCTTTACTTGCTTAGCCTATGTCTTGATGATTACTAGCACTAGAAACATTATTCAAGACTTTATACTATAGAAAAAGAATTTCATACTCTTTTAATATATATACTTAAATATTACAATTTAAGTATATATATTAAAAGATTAAAAGAAAATATTATTTTAGATTAAAAAAGTGAGTTTTCTAAAGGAAGTCAACTTTTGTAAATTGGCTCTCTCATTTTCCGAAAGTTAACGACTTTGGCAGTTTGATTGAATGTACAGTTGAAAGTAAGATTCTTTTACACTTGGAATCTTCTTAGGGAGGTTACTGCAGTTCACAGAAAAAGAAACTCTATTTCAGCAAAATCTTATTTCATTGTCAAAATATTTTGATTTTAGTGATTTCATTATACAACGCTTCATTTTTTGCAACAATGTATATATATAAATTCATCTGACTTTTTGAACAATTTTGGAAATAAACCTTTTCATACAATAAAAAGAAATGCAATCATTCCATAAAAAAAATCAAATTTTAAGTGTCACATTTTTTATTTATTTCAAAATGTTATAAATACATGGTGTTTCAAAAAATTTGACATCATTTGACATGTAAATATTACAGAAACTACATAGTCGAATCAAATGAAATTCAACAGGGTTAATGTTGAGCTGAACAAGATTTACATGTATTTCTGTAAATTTGAATAAGAAATTCAAAGGCACATGAATTCCATGAAAGGTTTTGCAAATGTTCAATATGTCCACTGCCTGTAATGCAACACATGTGAAGTCAGTACTCTGGCTCCTAAACATGCTGCAGCATGTCTTGGGTAACAATCTCCAGTTTAACTTTTGTGCAAGCAGGTAGTTAACAAAGAAACACCACCACACTGGACACTGTTACCCAAGACATACTGCAGCATGTTTAGGAGGAGCTGGAGTACCGACTTCACATGTGCTGTGTCACAAGCGGTGCGCATGTTGAACATTTGTAAAACTTTTAATAAAATTCACATGTTTTTGAATTTGAATTTGGTCGTGGATACTTTATGGATTTCAGAGACATCTTGACCAAAGCTTACAACATAATCGTTCTGTTTATTCATAACAGGGTTGATTGTGAAAGTATGTTCATCTGAAAAATGATGACCTGATTCCCCTGTTTCTTAAGGTTGTTGAGAAGCTGCTTACAGCATTCAAACTGCTTCTGTTTCATCGCAATAGTCAATAAGGACTTTTTTTTATTAACTTCAAGCTTTTTCCCTTCAACAGCTTTTCTCACTGTGGACACCAAAATGCTCTTTGAGAAATGCATCATTTGAAGTTTTGGATTTCTTTAAAACACTTTTCTTATGGTCTCAGTCTTCACAACTCGGGGTCTGCCGTTGCTGGGTTGATCCTTGAGAGTTTCTTCTTCTGATAAACGACATGCAACTCTATGTATTGTCATACAACTCACATTAAGGAGGTTGGCAATGTCTAATTTTTTATGAGATGTAGTAGAGCGGCAATCTCAATTCTTCTTGCTTCCATCTGCAATGTGTTATTTAATAATTAGACAATAATGGCTAATATAACTTAATTAAAGTAATAACTTTAATTTGGAATAGAAAAACATTCATTAGATTTTAATTATTCATTTATTTCCTGAAGAAGAAAGTATAACAGAACTTTAGACCAGCCCAGTATTTTGATTTTTTGGCCATTTTTATTACACGCTCAGTGCAACAAAGAAAAGTAGGCTATTCTATTTGAAGTTATTTCTAACATAAACTTACAAGCAAGCAACCAGAAGATGTAGCAGATAATTGCTTTCAGAGATGCCAAGATATTACAGTGGGTTGGAATTTTTAATTTACTTTTAGTTTTTATTTGAAACATAAGTAAAATGCTAGTCTACTTAAACTTCCCTACTAGCCTGAATAAGCTGAGCCTAAATGAAAAGTACTAAAGTGGCTTTTGGCTATGAAGTGTGGAAAAAATTTCTAAACCTAGCCTTTACTTAAAACTAACTAGTAGCTAGTATCAGAAAGAGGGAGAAAGTATTGAAAAACACTTAACTATAACAAATGTAAACCTGTGATGATACTATAGTCAAACCTGGTTAATTGCATATCAGATAATTGCATATTCCATTTTATTGCATAGAAATCCTAAATCCCAAACCACAGCTAATCATTTATTATATATTTTGAATAATCGCATAGCGGTTTATGGAATAATCCACTTAATTGAATATAATTGTAAACAGTTATTCAATTATCTAACAAAAGGTTGCAAAATTTCAGCAACAAAAACATGATTGGTTCGAAGTCCTAACAGCAACAAACTGTTCCAATGTACAAAACAAATTGCCAATTGCCCGTGGCTGTCATTTTGCAATTAACTTTTTGAGACCAAGAAACACAATACATAATGTAACAATGTGATGTCATAAAAATTTAATGATTTTGCTCACCAGGCATTAATATAGCTAAAAAGTTCTAAATGTTCTTCCAGTGATAATACTGCACCAAAAATTAGTAAGGTATTATTATTTAAACTGACGTTTTGTTGGTCAGAAATCAACTGACATCTTCTGAGATAAAATGTTCACAGTAATAACTGCTAAAAGCTCTTCATCACTAACTGCAGAAATGCACCCAAAGTCAAACAGCGGGTGGTTCACTTCAATGATTGCTATGGCAAAAGTGTAATAAACAACAAAGCATAACAATCACTGAAGAAACTAATTGACCCTGAGCTGTGCACACCCACGAATAGCGATAAATGAGACAAGAACACTTTAATTAAAACAGTTCGCACTGTTTTTGCTTCATTTAAGTTTTGTACAGTTCACAAGACAGTGCAAATTTTTTAATTTGAAGCAGGAACAATCAAGCAAGGTGCAAAGATTTATCGTTGGCTGAAAAAATTCTTGCCATTGATGAAATTGACAAAAAAACATTGCAAAGTGCAGTCACAAAAAAATTTGGAATATCGCAATCACAAGTTTCAAGAATTCTGAAATCAAAAGAAAAACTTTTGTCTGCTCATTGTAGCAACATAAATCCAACTTGTAAAAGGGCAAGAAAAAGTACCCAAGAAGAAGTTGAGGACGCCTTATTACAATGGTTTAAACAAATGAAAAGTAGGGGTCTTATAATCACTGGCCCAATGTTACGTAAAAAAGCAAAAGATTTGGGAAAAATAATAAAGGTAGATTTTGATCCATCACTGAGCTGGGTCACTTGGTGGCGAGAGCATAATTTAATCGTTAAGTGTAAGCATGGTGAGAAACAAGGCCATGATTCTGAAGCAGCTGAAAATTGGGTTTTGTCAGTGTGGCCAAAAATACAAGAGCGTTATTCTGCCTCAGAAATTTACAACTGTGATGAGACGGGCCTTTACTTTTATGCTCTACCAGAGGAAACTTTGTGCTTTAAAAATGAAAAACTCTCTGGTAGCAAGAAATCAAAACAGCAATTTACCATCTTACTTACTGCCAACATGGATATTTCAGACAAGCTATTTTAGACAAGCTTTACTTTATTGCCAACATGGATATTGCAGACCATTTTCATCAGAAAATCTGCTAATATGTGCTGCTTTAAGGCCCGTTTCCACTACGAGCATGGAAAAGAGCATTCTTTGTCTCTTTTATTGATCTTCGATTGAAGCGAGCGCAAAAAAAAGCAATAAAACAAACAAAGAATGCTTTTTTCCACGCTCGTAGTGGAAACGGCCCTTTAGAGGAATTAAGAAACTCCCGGTAACTTACAAATCCAATAAAAATTCTTGGATGACTGCAACACTCTTTCAAGAGTGGTTACAATGGTTAGATGCTCGATTGCAGAAACAAAGAAAAAAAGTTTCTTTACTATTGACAATTGTCCTGCCCACAAAATTGAAGGTAATGAGTTTTAGTGCATTGAACTTGAATTTTTGCCACCGAATACAACATCGTCTATTCAACTGCTTGACCAGGGGATCATTAAAAACTTCAAACACTACTACCACCATCAAATGTTACAGAAAATTGTGTTGACAATTGATGCAGACAAAAACAGCACAGCGACAGAAGTGGCTCGTTCTATTTCTGCATTAGATGCAGTAAATTTTATGAGTGCTGCATGGAACAATGTGTCTGCTGACACTATTTGAAACTGCTTTTTCCGTAGTCTGACACTGGCTGTACCTGATGAGCCTTTTCTTGGATTTCCCTTGGATGAAGTTTCTGCCTCGTTTACCCAAGAAACATATGCACAATATGTTAACCTCGGTGATAATCTTGAAATAACACGGCTTCAAGATGATGCTGATATTTGCAAAGAAGTTTTACAAAACAAACAAGCTGAGAACGACACCACTAATGAAGAAAACTCTGCTGACACAACTACTGTGATTCCACCAAAAAAATAAAGAAGTGCTACACACACTTGAAATAATTAGGTGATGACTGCAATTTGAAAGGGAGAATATGAACACACATTTCTATGACTAGAAAGACAAATGCAAGATAGCATGCACAATAAAATTAAACAAACAACAATCACACAGTATTTGCTTGAAACAAATAAAATCAAACCTTTATTTGCATGTTTTTGTTTACTTTTTGAGCAAAATGCATGACTTATAGACATTATTATGCGTGATGACCATGACAATTCAGTTTGGTTTCACACTTTTGCATAAACATGTAATTTGCTTGATCACATAAAAAGGCTTGGAAAATTGATTATGCAATTAACCAGATTTGACTGTACTGTAAATCAAGAAACTCTTTTGAAACTGTAATTGATACGAAAAACAAAAACATGTCAGAATGCTTGCAGTAAAAACTTTCAACAACACTAGATTTTGCAATGGAATCATCATTTTCAAAGCAGCTGCAATGCTGCATAATACTGATGTGGAATTTACTATTGTTAACTCTGCTCTTACGCTTAAAAAAGTGCAAGTACCACAGTACTGGTAACGGTACCAAAAAAGTACTGCAGTACTTTAGTGCATGGTACTGCCCACCACTGGTAAGTATTAGGGTTTACTGGGTGTGAATAATTTTGAAAGAGTAATGATTTGTGTGAACTGATGTACCTCATGCATTGAGCAACCAACTCAGGATCAGCAGGATACAGTTTCACTGCTCAAGCTGATCAAATGCTTACTTGCATGTATAAGCAATTGAGCTTTTTTTTGTAATAGATTGCTACCTTAGCATGGTGAAGGTTTGGGTTTTCTATTGGGTTGGAGAATATGTTTGTAGCATTTTTATATTTTTTATTTTACAATGATTTTTTACTACTAGTTGGGAGGAGGTTGTAAACGGCAACGGAGAATACATAATTTATTAATTTATAGCCATAACTTTTCATTTTTGTTTAAATAAAAATCTTTGATAGAAATGCTACAAACATATTCCTCAACCTAATGTATTCCTAAGAGAGATGCTGTCTGGAATTTTCAACTCTTCTCAGGGCTACCCATGGTGGTAAGGTTGAAGGTGAGAAACAAGCCAAAACCAATGTAATAAAATGTAGCAAAATGAATAGTTTAAACAACAATATTCATACTGCAATATTCAATCTGTTTAAGCAAGCCCGCATTCTTGTAAGGCCTTGCTTTGCCCAATATGTCACTAATTAGATCCCTCTTGGAGGAAGGATTTATCTCTTTAAGCTTAGGCTACAGGAGCAGTTACTGTGCATTTTGAAGGTGTATACACCAAACACTCAAACATAGTACCAGACTTTAGATGAAATAGGTGTGCTATTGCCATTTATTGAAACAAACAAAATTTTGTTAATGCTGTTTTGCCAAATGGTGATGTTTCATTTGGGTACCACAAATTAAAAATTTTTGCTTGGTATAATTTTTTTTTTGTAGTTCAGCAAGTTAGTTGAAGTTGGCTTTTAAAAGAATTGTTTTGTCTAATAAAAAATGAAGTTGCAAAAATAGTAAAGAAAAATTCAAAAAAGAATGGTAAAAAGCATACGAGGTGTGTTTGAAAAGTATCGGGACTGTATGCTTTGCACAAACAACACTTGCAACAGTGATAAAAGCTTTGTTTTTTAAGATGGCGCAATGTCTTGTGGTTGTAAAAATGTAGTTTCAGCATTCTGTGACAACCATATGCTTTTTTACAGGCTTTTCTTGAAAGGTGCTTTACTGTAGTTCGTTTTGGGATAATTTATTTAGTAAATATTTTTTTCTTTTTTTTTCTTCTTTTGTTAACAAATAATGAGCATTGAACAAAGAATCAACTTGAAGTTTTTCGTTTGAATTGGAAAAACTCCAACTGAAACATTCAATTTGCTCCAAGAAGTTTACGGAGATGCTACAATGTCCATACCCAATGTGTCCAAAATCTCCAAAATTCTTGCCACAGTCTTGTCCAAAATTCCAAAATGTCAATACCCAAGAAAGCAAGGCTGTTCAAGTCCAAAATTAAGGTGATGCTGATTGTTTTCTTTGATGTTCATGGAATTGTTCATCTAGAATTCTTGCCACAGGGCCAAACCATTAACCAGAATGTTTACAAAGATATCTTGCAACATTTGATGCGTTCGGTAAGGGAGAAAAGAAGAGAATTGTGGGAGACAAAGTCATGGCTGCTTCATCATGACAATGCTCCTGCTCACAATGCCTTAAGCATACGACAATTTCTTGCAGAAAATAACATTGCCGTGCTGGAGCAACCACCCTACTTGCCAGATCTGGCTCCCTGTGATTTTTTCTTGTTTCCTAAGCTCAAGGGAGTCATTAAAGGAACCCGTTTTCAAGACTCAAAAGCCATAACAACAGCCGTAACGAAGGAACTGCAAGCGATCCCAATGGAATCTTTCCAGAAGTGCATAGAAGCATGGCAGCAGAGATTAGAAAAGTGCATTCAAGCTCAAGGAGATTACTTTGAAGGGGACAAGTTGTAATTTTTACGTGGCATTTCAAATAAAATAATTATTTACACAGTCCTGTTACTTTTCAAACAGCCCTTGTATCTGATGAGAAGTATCAGGTTTTTTAGAAAAGAGTGCAGAAAAAGTGAGCAAGGTGGATGGGCTGAGCAAGTCATTGGATGATGGAGAAATTGATCACCTCAGCATTGAAAATTTGTCTTCTGATATCTCGGATATTGGTGAAGTAATTGAAGATGTTACTTTATCAGTCTTTATTTCCTAAAAGAAAAAAGAAAATTGTCAGTGGCTTTGCATGCATCTAACAATATTTGAAGCAGTGATTACAAAATATTTTATGAGTGAGCAGGGCCTTTACATTATGCTTAAGCACAATGTAATACAGTGCTTTATTCATTCAAGCTTTTCTTTTGAAACAAATTACTGGAAAAAGTTTGCAATTGGACAAATGTGACAGGATTGCTAGTTTACAAAACAAACTGGATTACTATTGATAGAGATAAATTTAAAATAGTTTTGGATGTGGTTATCCCTATTGGAGTTTACAAATTAAACAATAAGTAAGTTTTTCAACTTTGGAGTAAAGAATATGGGGGCCAATTTTCAATAAGCTAATGAGCCAAAATTGATATCAACACATCTTTCAAGTACTTTGATTTGATGATGCAAATTGACAAAAAAGGAATAGATCTCCTGATGAACTTCAGCTTGTTAGAGATGTTTTCAAAGAATGGGATTCTGATTTGTGTAATGCCTATACTCCCAGACCCCACATGACTGTTGATGAACAACTGGTTTGTTTCAGAAGATGCTCATTTTGACAATACATTCCTTTGAAACTGGAAAAATACTCCATAAAAATTTGGCAAATCTGTGAGGCCAACACTTCTTATGTGTGGAGGATGCAAGTATACACTGGAAAAAATGCTTTAGTTGAAAAAGAAGTTAACCCAAGGCATTTGGGTGGTCAAAGATTTAGTCAAAGAAATTGAAAAATCTGGCAGAAACATCACTTTCAGTAATTTTCTTGCTAGTGTATCACTTGCATGGTAGGTGCTTTCACGCAGCCTGGGCCGTGAGTAAGTCCGCTCATTGATTTTAAAATGACAGACCGAAACCGAACCTACCAAAACGGAAGGGTATCCACCCATTCCGATGTTCAGTGTGGGTCTGCTAATCAGCAAACATCCTTTCCAGGACGGGGCAATGCCAGGATAAAACTGCTCTTTTCAGGGCACATTGCCAACAAGTTCCGAAGACCCACTATTCTTCAGCTGAACATCGAAGGCCTCACTGCAAGCAAGATGAATGTTCTTCATCACCTCGCTATGCAGTCTGAGGCACTCGTCATCCTACTGCAGGAGACCCACTGCACTGATGCAGAGAAGTTGGTGCTACCAAACTACCAACTAGCTGGGTCTTCTTTAAGCAGGAAGCATGGCCTTGCCACGTTTGTCCGCGAGCAAATGAGATACACGCTTTTGGACCAATCTCCACCGACATCGGAGATCGAGTGGCTGTGTGTGGATGTTGATGGCTATAAAATACTGTGTTTCTTCGAATACAAGGTGCACTTGCACACAACACCCAACCCAAATTTTGACTGAAAAGGCACACATGCCAATCATGGCACATGAGGTGATTTTATACGGCACACGACGTTGTGAACATTTTTCAGAAACACATTTACGGACCTTTTTTTTTTTAGAGATCACCCTGATTTTGGGAGAAAAATAGGGAAATCAGAGATGAAATCGAAGTGAAGACTTTTTTTTTTTTTTAGAGAACATCCTGATTTTGGGAGAAAAATAGGGAAATCAGAGTGAAGACATTGGCATGCAAACGTATATTTTGACATTGAATTTTACAACTTGGCACACTGGAAAGAAAATGTTGCTGACCCCTGGGCTAGAGCATATATGTGTATATATACGAGGGCGGTTTGAAAAGTAACAGGACTGTGTAAATAATTATTTTATTTGAAATGCCACGTAAAAATTACAACTTGTCCCCTTCAAAGTAATCTCCTTGAGCTCGAATGCACTTTTCTAATCTCTGCTGCCATGCTTCTATGCACTTCTGGAAAGATTCCATTGGGATCGCTTGTAGTTCCTTCGTTACGGCTGTTGTTATGGCTTTTGAGTCTTGAAAACGGGTTCCTTTAATGACTCCCTTGAGCTTAGGAAACAAGAAAAAATCACAGGGAGCCAGATCTGGCAAGTAGGGTGGTTGCTCCAGCACGGCAATGTTATTTTCTGCAAGAAATTGTCGTATGCTTAAGGCATTGTGAGCAGGAGCATTGTCATGATGAAGCAGCCATGACTTTATCTCCCACAATTCTCTTCTTTTCTCCCTTACCAAACGCATCAAATGTTGCAAGATATCTTTGTAAACATTCTGGTTAATGGTTTGGTTCTGTGGCAAGAATTCTAGATGAACAATTCCATGAACATCAAAGAAAACAATCAGCATCACCTTAATTTTGGACTTGAACAGCCTTGCTTTCTTGGGTCTTGGTGAGGATGCACTCTTCCATTCAAGGCTCTGCCGTTTGGTGAGTGGATCGTACTCGAAGATCCACGACTCATCACTGGTAACAACTCTACTCAGCAGATCCGGTGTAATTTCAAGTTGTTTCAGGATGTCTTGACACACTTGCACATGATTTTCCTTTTGTCCATCATTCAGCAACCTTGGTACCATTTTCACACAAACCTTCCTCATCCCCAGATCTTCTGTAATCATCCTCCATACCCTCTCACTATTCATGCTCAACTCATCTGCTATCATTTTAACAGTAAGGCGGCAGTCACTGCGCACTTTTTCTCTCATACGCTCAACATTTTTGTTTGTTCTGCTTGTTGTTGGCCTTCCACTCTTAGGATCATCTTCCACATCCTCTCTTCCGTCTCTGAACCTCTTGTGCCCCTCAAAAATCCAAGTTCTTGACATCGTAGCATCTCCGTAAACTTCTTGGAGCAAATTGAATGTTTCAGTTGGAGTTTTTCCAAGTCGAACGAGAAACTTCAAGTTGATTCTTTGTTCAATGCTCATTATTTGTTAACAAAAGAAGAAAAAAAAAGAAAAAAATATTTACTAAATAAATTATCCCAAAACGAACTACAGTAAAGCACCTTTCAAGAAAAGCCTGTAAAAAAGCATATGGTTGTCACAGAATGCTGAAACTACATTTTTACAACCACAAGACATTGCGCCATCTTAGAAAACAAAGCTTTTATCACTGTTGCAAGTGTTGTTTGTGCAAAGCATACAGTCCCGATACTTTTCAAACACACCTCGTATATTCATATGAGTACATGTAGAACAGGAGTCAGCAACCCATGGGATGCAAGAAACTTAATACTCTTCTAATGTATTGGTATTTTAAAATTTGGCAATACTGTCTTTTATGACAATTATTCTGGCCAAATTGCTAACTTCTGTATTTGTAAAGTAATAACTTTTTAAAGCATGGACTATCAATGTCCCAACTATCAAAGTTCCCTCAACTTTTAAGCCCATTCATGTAGAAAGTGTTTTTGCAGTTACAACAAACAGTACACCTGCTATAGATGGCTAACACAGTTTTGTTAATCTTGTTGATAAAAAAATTAGGCATGCTTTAATGAAGTTCTACTGCATTTTCATCAAGACATTCTTTGTGTGAAGATTTCAAATTCAGTATTTAATGACATAATTTTAATGGTAACAAAATTAGTAAATTTTCTTTTCACACACTTTTCTACAATACACACACAGTTTTAGTTTTTGCTCCAAGAGATGCACAGTACATACCATAACATTCCTCTATACTGCATAGCCCTGCAGGCAGTTAAATCAAGGTAAAGCTTGTTGAGCTTTGTTGAATGTCTATCTGGGTTAAGAACTTTTTTGAGAAAGAAAGGCAAGGTCTATCCTTCACTAAAGAATTGAAAGTAGCTTGCAAAATTAATGATTTTTGTTGCCATGACTACACACCTCAACAAGCTGAAATTTTGTTTTCAACATCTGAGATAAACGGTACTAAATTTTTATGAGGGATGGAAAGATTTTGCACCCAAACTTGAGGTATACCAGTAGGACGTATAAATTGCAACTTTTTACTACTTCAAGTACCTAAAAAAATTCTTATTGGATTGCCCAGTTAATATCATTGAAATCAACAAATATATGCTTCATCTAAAAGTCTCGATTTTGCAAAAATTTTTAAGATTTACAGTATTTTGTTGCAATATTTTTAAAATCATTCTAAACAGCTGCAAAGACAGTAATTAAATTTGTCAATTTTTGAATGGATTGATATTGATGACTTCCAGATGCAAATATTAGATTTAGAGAAATATTTGTTGTGGGTGAATAAATGTCAATTTGCAGAAACTATTGGAAAGGAGTGAAAACAAATATGAGATCGTCATTTAAGATTGTTAGGAATTTTTACATAGTCCAATATCTAAATATAGTCCAAACATTATTGAGTTAAACAAGAGGAACAAGGACAATGATCTCATTAAAGTTGTTATAACTGCATTTAATATCAATAAATTTATAAATAATAGTTGGGTTGATCAACTTATCTGTCTGTTTCCCATTTATTATGCTCAAAAAAATGACGTATAAAATTGTTGCTCATGAAGCAATAGAGATAATTTGTAAAGTAGAATACTTGTAATTCCAAAAATAGTTTTTCACACAAAGCTTAACAAATTGGAAAACTGGCACACTGCATTGAAAAGGTTGCCAAACCATGATGTAGAACTCATACAAAAGAAGGACAAAAAGATAGCCAGTAGCTTTATATTTTACAGTATGATCAATATCAGTGCTGTCAATGCTTTTGTGATATGGCAGCAGTGCACGGTAAAAATAGCAGCAAGTTTAGCAAGGAAAAAATAAGAAATTTTTTAATCTACTTTGGGAAAGAGCTTGCTGCATTACCAGCTTTGTTTTCATCATCAACAAAGCATGTAACTGCACAACAAAATAAAAGAAATGTGACAGCTATTGAAGATCAGACACCAAAAAAAGGTTAGATGCCACTTTTGCAAACAAGACAAGGACAGAAAATGCAGACAAATCTGTGGTGTACTACATAAAAACTGAACATTTGCTAAGAACATTCGCAAATCATTTATGAACAATCAAATCATAACTAAAACTCACAAAAGTTCTGTGAACTATCATTCTTTTGAGTAAAATTTATGGTTTGACCATGAAGCAGTAATAGGTTACCTTTGAATTAGCTTGGTTTACATTAGTGCATACAACTCCATCAATTTTGTGTATTTTTGGTTTTGTTGCAATGTTTGTTGGTTAGTTTTTGTAATTTATTATTTTTCTCGGCTTAAATTTAATTTCATAATTTTAACTGACTTTTTTTGTCCAAAACATGCACTTTTAGAATTATGGTTTGTTGGACCCCAATTTTAAAGCTGCAATTCAATTTGCATGCTTTTTTTTCAAGTACAGAGGATGTTGAAGACAGAACTTCACCTTGTACTTCAGTGTTGATTTGTTTAAGTTTTAAGAGTGTGCTGTTGTATTAACTACATACTTGTCACCCTTTATGTAGTATGCTATTAACTTGATAATGATGATTTTTGGAATGTTTGTTAGGGTGAGTTTGTATATAAGATTGTGTATGTTCACTGTTCAAAGAAAGGTGCTACAATGATTATAGAATCTTGTTATTTTATCAAAAATTTATTCAAGGCAAGAGATTGCTGCAGTATAATAGTTGTTTTCAAAGAAAAGATTTTCTGAAAACTGCAATATTTACTTAACTTAATTGAACAGTTTTTTTTGTTCATGCAGACTTACCCAAGAAAATTTCCACCAAAACATCTTCTAAAGAAGTTTTTTTGGATGAAGTTGCAGGCAATTTAGTATGTTTGATTTGTTTTAAGTTTATGCTTTTATAATTTACTCCAAAATAGTTATCTTTTATGTTAATTTTTGAATTATTGCTTATTTTTATAACATTTCTATAGATTAATGATTAAAACTACAACTGCAGGTAAAGTAAATTATAAAATTGTGTGTGTGTGCACACTATAAATGTTCATATCAGTATAATCAATTTCTAGAACTTCATTCAAAATTTAAACGAGATTTAATTTACTGTTCTGAATCAGGAAACATGCCAAATTAATTTTGCTGACATGCTGTTTTTTGACTCTCTGTTGACTTGCATAATAGATTATGCAATTTTATTCTATTACCTGAGTTGAAATTAGTAATAAAAGCTATTAATGATATTAAGTGAGAAAGACATTTAGTTTTTGCTAATTATTTTCCACTGATCGATTGAAATTGTTTGGTGAAATAATATTAGAATACTAAATGTTTTCTCATTTAAACAAATGTCAATTTATTATTATTGAATAAAATTTGATATTCTGAAATTGTTAATTAAGATTCTGAAACAAACATCTCCAGCACAACCACTTGTTTGTCAAATCATAAAAGAAAAATTTTTATGCAATTTTTAAAATTGATTTATATTGTTGATTTCTATGAAATAATTCTATTGTTTTTGTGAAGAATTTGTTCAGTTTAGTCAATCTTTTTTGAGCTATCTTTTTTAGATATAGTCAGCAACATTTTTTTGATGATTGCTTTTTTTTAGCACTTGCTAATAAACTTTTATATTTCATTAATATTTAGCAGACACATTTTTAAAAGATTCCATATTATTTAATTCAAAAAAATATTTTTTACATTATATGTTGAATAAAGTTTGCCTAAATTTTGTTTTCATGCTGCTGGTGCCAAGAGTTCTGTACGTTATTGGTGTAAGTGTTTGTTAAGTACAAATTAAAAATTTGGCAAAAATGCATAATGTAATTAGTTGTTGGCACAACTGTAATCAATATCAGTTTAAAATTGCAATTCTGACTTGTGCTCATGCTTGTGACTCATAAACTAGTACCTAGAATACTGGAAAAACATTTTATTTGAAACTGTTGCAAAACAACTAAAAAAACATGTCATCAAGTGTTCCAAAAGAGCATTCCTGAACTGGAATGCAAAATTTTGTCTCTTGTTGTTCACACAGTTTTAACTCAGTTTGTTTCCTGCTTCTACAAGTGACAAGCATTTTTCATTTATTCATCAACCCATTTCACATAATTTTCCCATTTTATTTTATCTTTAGCATCTACTGCCTCTCTTCTTGAACCTTTAAATTCTTTGTGTGTTTTTTTTAAAGCATTGTCATCACTTCTAATTGTATGTGCAAACCAATGTGTTCCATTGACTTTTGTCAAATATTGATTCTGTGGTGAATTTACTAGCCACCAAATTGAAAAAGCTAAATCAAGTTTCGGTCTGCATCTGGTTTCTTTTGAATAACAAAATTTCAGTCTTAGTCTATTTCTATCTGAGAGTCTGTGACTGAATGAAAAAAATAATTTTGAAAGAACTAATGAAATTGATGGAACCATTAATTTTTTCAATTTTTGATAGTCTTTAAAAAGACTGTTTTCTTGAGAATGCTTTTGACAACTCTTGTCAGAAGAATTTGTTGCCAAATGACAAACTTTCAAGAAAACCATGGTTTTATAGCATTGGAAAACTTTGAAAGTAATGGCACTTCTAATTAGTTAGAGGAAGTGGGGACATGATTGGTTATGCACTCACTTGCACCACTAGTGAAAAAGTTTTAATCCATAAATAAACTCTTTCTGGCAAGAAAGACATGATTTAAGACTGGGCTCTTCAATCTTTTTTTTCACTCATGCAATTTTACAAGAAATACTTAAGTTTCATGAATCCTTGTCAAGAAATTGTTGTAATATCCACATCAATTGAGAAATTGTTGTAATACCCACACCCAGCATTTTTATCTGTGTCCTAAATTGTCATAACATATACATACTCATTACTTATGAGAAAGAAAACCAGTTGGCAAGAAATTGGTCATACAGTTTTCTAAATTGTTGCAAATCCAAATACAGTTACATAAAGTAGGTACACTTGAACAGATATAGAACAGGAAAAGGCAATAGCAATGAACTTAAAAAAAAAAAAACTAAGTACACATACTTAGATCAGATATAGTTGTAATTTTTTGATTAAAAAACAACAATAATAAATGATTCAAACATTTATTACAGGTCAATGACTTTTCTGTGGCTGCAATTTTTGTACTAATAAGTCATAGCGTGGAATTAGTTTTGTTTCAAGAGCTCCGCACATTAAATGGTCAATTTTCTCAATTGAATTTCTCTTGGACTTATTTGGCTTAAAGTGGAAAACCCACTTTCACACAAATACGTTGACAGTATTTGAATCAGTAAGGAGATTGCTTTTTCAGACAGTTTTGCATACTTGGGTACATGCCAAAGTTTCATCCAAAAGTCACTGTATGGTGTGTCTTTAAATGCGACTTTCTGAAATAGATCTGTTCAGGGATCAAGCAGCTCTTCATCTTCTGCGAGTGTATTGATAAATGGTTGCACAATCCAGGAATTTGCTTCCAGATAACAACTTTATTTCTTCGGAAAGTAATTCTCAAAATTTTCTTGCAGCAAATCTAGACAAGCCAATATTAGTGGTATCAGTTCAATTATTACTGATTCTTCAAAACCTTCTTCACATTCATTAATAAAATTATTCAAAATAGGAAAATCAGAAAAAATTTTCAACTCTACTCTTTTTCCAGAGAGGTTATTTTATTTTCAGAGCGTTAACTTTACCAGTACTTTTAAAAACATCATTGTCATTTCTTTGAAGACTGATGCTCAGTTTGTTGAGATGCTCAAATATGCATGCCATGTACAGGGTGATTCAGCGAAGTGTGCACAAATAAAAACTCATCTTTCAGACTTATAATTAGGTCAAATGAAACAAGTTATATGCTGTGAAGATAGTAAATTTAATAAGCTTTCAGAAAATATACAAGTTATTCAATATAACCCCCTTTGTTTTTGATTACTTTCCGAAGTCGTGGCAAAACCTGGGCACATGTGGCACACACCACTTCTGGGTCAATTTCGTCCCATGCCGATGTCAATTTTCGCTTTAGAGAGTCCAGATTTGGATGAGAAGTACGGCAGGCTTTTGTCTCTAAAATAGACCATAACCCAAAATCCATAGGGTTCAAGTCTGGTGAAGACGGCGGCCAAAGCTCTTTCTCCCAAAAACCTTTGAAATTGCATCAACACCAAGCTTGACCTGAGTTGGCCGTGTGGGAGGTTGCACCGTCCTGTTGAAGAGTAACTCCTTGTTCTCCGACTACTTCTTGGACCCAGGGAAGGACTTTCTCCTCCAGCATTCGCCTATAGACAGTCTGGTTTATCTTGACCCCTTCTTCAATGAATATGAGAGGAGTTTTCAGCCCTTTTGATGTTGCGCCTGCCCATACCATTACGGAGGCGGGTTTTTGTCTTCTGAAAGAGCTGCGAAGCTCAACTGGGACCATGTTTATGTCTGGAAGCCAAATCCTGTCATTTTGATGGTTATGGACAGCTTGAACAGTGAAAAGTTTTTCGTCTGTCCATAAAACTTGAGGCTGCGTGCCATCGACAAGTTTCTTGACCAAAACCTTTGCTCTATCGAGCCTTTTCTTCTTAGTGGCCTCTGACAAGAGATGTCTTTTGGTGAACTTGTATGGGTAGCTCTGGAGATCATCCTTGAGAATCCTTTGCATGCTGGACACGCTCACAGAGTAGTCTTTAGCAAGTTGTCTGGCACTTCTTGCAGGATTTCTCCTCAACTTCTCTCTGACCTTTTTGATCAGTTTCTTTGTCCTTACGGTTCTTTCAGGGTCACTCCTGATTCTTGGAGCACAAGTCCCAGTGTCTTTAAACCTTTTCACGGCTTTATAAACTCCTCTACGGCTTACAACCTCCTTCATCAACCGGAAAATTTCACTTGGTGGGAGCTTCTTCTTGCAATACTCTTCTATCACGTTATTGATCGTTTTACTCATGGTTTATTTTTACTTCAAATAATACCAGATTTTAAATTTTAACACTTAAATAATAAGAAACTGAAATGTTAATAATTGAAAGTTAATAATGGACGAAATACATGTACATAAAACTAAGAAAAGTATTTGTGCACACTTTGCTGAATCACCCTGTAAGAGAGCTTTGCTAACCAAAAATTATTAAAAAAATTAGTGGCTCATTGATCCTTTTCCTCCAAAAAAAATGTCCCCGATTCTTTTCTTAGTTCAAACACTCTACTGAGAACTCTTCCTCTTGAAAGCCAACGAACTTTACTGTGAAATAGCAACCTTTTATATGATGCTTCCTTTCCTTCACACAACTTCATGAACATTCTGTGTTTTTTGGCACGCCCCCTAATATACAGGGTGTTCAGAAAATACTGTTAAAACAATAATGTTATTTAAAAATAACACAAAAAAATTTTTTTTGCAAATGCATTATTCATAATGCATGCTGGACTATAATGAATAGGAAAAAATGCCTTTTATTCAAAATGGTTGCCCTTAGAGTTTATAACTGCTTTAAGTCTGCAAGGAAATTCATCAACTGCGGCACAGAAAATTTTTTTCACACTGTATGCATTGTTGCGACTGATGTATTGTGTCTTTTGCCAGTTGTCTAATGGATCTTTTAGTTCTCTGAGACCTAGGTCGACCTTGTCGGGGGCAGTCATTAACGTCTTTGGTCTCAGCATAATGATCCCATGTTCTTTTAATAAACATGGTGTTCAGATTTAAGTCTTTTCTCATCTTGAGAATTTCACTTCTTGTTTTCTTTTTTCTGTGCTGCTCGATCACAAACTCGCGTTAAAAAATTGTTTTCATTTTATTAAAAAATTTATAGATAGAATTTATTATGTACTATATACTTTAAGCTTTAATTCTGTAACAAAGATATAATCTGAGAATCAAATTTTAAATAATTATTTATTTTGATAAATTTTTTAACAGGACTTATTGAACACCCTATAGTTGAATACATTTACAATTTCATTCAGAAAATTTTCAAATATTGCACTTGCATTGTTATTAGCCATTCCTTTCATTTTTTTCAAGTAGTGCTTCTTGATGGATAACACAATGGATTGGAACACAGTCTGGAGAAAATTTCTTTATCTTTGCAACAACCCCATTAATCTTTCTGATCTATTACCGACTGTTATATTCATCTGTTACCGACTTACAGTTTTCCCAACTCAATTCATTTTGCTTGCCAATAGTCAAGTTTTTGAAATATAGCTTCAGAAGTTGCATTTACACCTAGTGCTTGACAAAATAAGTAATGTTCAGAGATTTTGTTTAGTTCAACAACAGCAAACCTACAAAATACTAGTAGTTGAGCTTCTGAGCCTATATCTGTTGTCTCATCCAGTTGGATGGAAAAACAGGGTGCTTTCTTCAGCTTAAGAATCAGCTGATTTTTTAAGTCTTCTCCTATGCTTAAGGAGTGACAACTGATGGTTGTGTCAGAAAGTAGAATTTGGGCAACTTTAGCTACAGAATTTTTTCCACCATGAATTAAATCTGCTGCAATTTTGAGGCATGGCAAGACTACAGTTTCTAGTCCCGTATAAGGTTGCTTGGTCTTCAGTAACACATGAGCCATTTGTAATGATGATAAACTAAGTTTTTCTGAGCCTCATTCAATCATTTATGATTTGAATAAACTTAGTTGTTTTGAATATTCTGCCACTTTAGACTGAAAAAATATTTCAGACTTATGCTCATGTTCTGGATGCTTATTTTTCATGTGCAAAAAGAGTTTTGAAGGCACAAGGTTGGAGTTGGCATATTTCACAGAGCAAAATAGGCATTGAACTGTAGGAAAAGGATTATCTTCCTCTTTTTTTGGGAGAAAAAAGCCATATTTAACATAGTCCTCTATTCACTTTCTACATTTTTGTCTGAAAGTAGAAAGTGACTAAAGCTTCCTTTTTTCACATATTTTGGAAACAGAAACTTGGCTTTGTTCTTGTATCATTTTATCAGAATCTTCAGCAGCTATGTTTTCTGCTTGTCCAGCAGTTTGATTAATTTTGTCCGATTCTTTGGCAGTTGAAATTTTTTTAAAAGTACCTCAGCATGGACATAATGACTAATTAGTCACCACTAAACTTTAATTGGAGTCTGAATATTTTTGAGGTAAGACCTAAGAATATGCTGGTAAAAGGGAAAACGTGTTGTGTAACTAACCCTAACCCTTAAAAGTATGGAGTTTCAACTAAAGTGAAAAGTAGGCTATCAAAAACTATTTATTGCCACCTTGAAGTTTGCATGCACTAATATGTAGCCTACTAACGGTACATAAGGGCAGACCATGTTAAACCTTAAAATTACAAATCGCAATCTTGTTAGATTTAAAGTACCATTAGTTTTGTTCTGTTAAACACTTTTACTACTATCAAACTACTGATATAACTTTGGCAGAGATGTTATTTTTAAAAACTGTATAGAAACAACAGCTAGGAATTTTACACGATTCATATGTTTGGCTAGGCTAACGTATTTACAAAAATTACAATATTTATATACAAGATAAAGTTTCTTAATGTTTTCAGCTTCACATTAAGCCTTTATTAAAGCTACAAAAGGTTAAACAAAATTAGTAGAAATTGTACAATTATTAAGAGGCATTGACTAAAAAACTATCCACTCACTATCAACTGACTGAGACATAGGCCTACACTGCTGCATACTACATACCAAGGGTTGTTATAAAAGTTCACAGTGAACAAATAATCACCAACTATTACATAATTATTAATTGCATCACAATGTCAAAATATTTTTAATAAAAATGAACAACCATGAGAGTATAGCTGTCTATTCAACTTTATATATAAATTTTGTAATTTTTGTAAATACGTACATTGGCCTTACCAAATATATGAATTCTGTAAAATTCTTTGATGTTGTTTGTATATGATTATCAAACTTATCAATAATTCGATAAATTAGACACTTATATAATTTTTGTAGTGAGCCCCTGTGCACCCCTTTTAACTCATGCACCCCAAAGGAAGAGCAATGGTTTAAGAGACTCTGTAAAGGTGACTTTGAGCATTGCCAGATGAAAAGATGATCAACTTGTAGCAAAAATAGAGAACCAGTTAATATCAAATTTTTCTGTGCAACTTTTGTTGTCTAACAAATGTTGATGAATACGCAAATCTGAACTATGTGTGTTTTGAGTGGATTTACATTGATGTCTAGAGAGATCTTTTTGAGGTTTAATTTTCTAATAAATTTTGGAACTTGTCGTTGAATTTTTTCCAATTGTTGAGATGTTCTACCTGCATACACACTATCACAGTGGCACAAGTATTTGTATACAACATTACTTTGCTGATGAGCAGGCAAAAATTCCTTTAGAAAATAAGGCAATTATCTTTTTTGAAGAGAAAACTATTTTTTCCTACAATGATCCAAAACAATTGTTGACTGTTAATTTTATTTGTTTTTTATATTTAGGGGAAACATTTTCCAATCCTAGGTAATTTTAGATATACCAGGCACTTTGCATGACCAAACTGCTTGGATACTTGAAATTTTAAAATTTTGTTCTTAATTCTGGAAGTAATGACTTCTGGATATCCATTCTGTTGCCAGATTATTTTTGATTTTGTTGACTTCACTTGAGAACTTTTCAGCAGAGCAAATTTTAAGAGCTCAGTGAACAGAGTGCCGATACCTCATAAGAGTAGTTTTCTTTTTCTTTGGTCCCAATAAATTGTAGCATATATACTGTCCCATGAATGTGGGTTTTCTATAAACTAAAGTAATAAACTTTGTTAGATTTTTCAATCAAAACATCAAGAAATGACAGTGATCGGTTAATTTCTTTCATGAGTAAAAATCAAAGATGAATGTAGAGTCATAGTCATTTTGTAAAATTTTATAAGCATAGAAATTTTTAATATCTATATTAAACTAATGCTATGAATTTAAACACTAGATATTTTTTCAATATGTTAAATTCAATATGATTTAAACTTGAAACTTACAAAAATTTATAAAGCTTTATACATTTTTAAACTGCTAAATAAAAATACTACTATTATAACTGTTTTTGTTTATCAGAATGACCTCACCAATGATCTTGAAAAAGATCTTCAATTAACTAAAAAAAAGAAGAAAAAAAAAATGATTGTCACCGATGAAAAAAAAGTGACCTTTAATGAACTAAGAGATGCATCATATACAGGTTTTTAAGAATTAGTAATTTGGTTTAATTCTAAGAATTTAATTGCAGTAGTTTGAATAATTTAAAACTCATAGTTGTATTATTGGGCTCTGTTCCCAAAATTGTTGTTCAATATTGTTTGTCCAAATTAAATCTCTGTTGTTGTTCAAATGTAATGTATAGGCATTGTACGAATGCGCAGGAAACTTTGTAAAGAGTTATAAATAAAACATATTAAACATACAATTAATATTTTTTTTGCAAAACTTTGTTCATCTATTACTAGGAGTTTCTCATAAAAAATTAACTTGAATTGTTTTCACATTTATGCGCTGCACACATTTTGCATGTTTGCACATCATCTTGTACAAATGCGCATATTTTCAAAAAACTCCAAAGAAATTAAGATACAAAGTACTATCAAGGGCAAGTTAATTTGTATAAATGTTTTTACATTTAAATTAATATTTTGTAATTGTTTTGCAGTAATATATATAATTATTTTGAATGCGGTAAATGCACAGAAAATTTGTAGTTCGAATCTAACTTAAATGCTTGCTGACATTGAAAAGAAGTGGTTGCCTAAGCCCTGAGTATTTATTTTAGGAAAAGTCATATGACCAAAAAAGCTTTTTCTTTTCAAATGTCTTTTTATTTCCAAATACCTGTATGTTTGAAAATCATATGATCAAACCAGGATGTACCAGGATGTAGGTCAAGCAAAGCCGTAAATATAGTTGTATAGACATAATAATATAGATATAGTTGACATATAGTATAGACATAATAATATAGATATAGTTGTATAGACAAATAATATAGTTGTATAGACATAAATATAGTTGTATCCTCCATGTGAAGCTACTTGATTCTAAATATTGTCAGCCAAAACTTACCATTATAATAAAGTCAGCCTCTTAAATATAATAATAGTTAGGCTTACCATATTTACAAAGCGGCAAACCGGGACGCTCATTAAAAGAAAAAATTTTGTCAGTGTTCTCTATAAAAAAAAAGGTCTTAGCTTTGAATCTGTCTCAGGTTTCTTAACTTAAAAAGTAGTGTTCTCTAAAAAAAAAAGGTCCATTTGAAATCAGTCTCAGATTTCCCACTTTTTGTCTCAAAATCATAGTGTCTCTAAAAAAGTCTTCACTTAAAATTGGTAAAACTGGGACATGCTGGTCAACCATGTGGGATGCTGTGACAAGGTCTAAAAAACGGGGGGCGTATGGTTAGCCTAATAATAGTCAGCTTCTTTATTTAAACCTTCTATTTTTCCCCTTAAGCATGTTTTTATATTTTTTCAAGCAAAAAACTTAGTTAAATTCATTATTAAACTTACAAAGTAAAAAAAGTAAAAATCACCATTTTTCTGTGGAAACATTGTTTATTGCAAATCATTAACGTGTGCGTGCATTCATTGTTTAAAATTTTAAACAAGTACAACTGCACATATTGCTTTTCACAATTACTAAAATAGCTCTGATTTCATTGGTTTTCAGCAAGTTAGTTGCTCTTGTCATGCAGAACAAGAAAATAATAAGAAGTTGCAATGTAATTTCAAACAAACTGATTCAGTAATAAAGTTGAAGAAAGTTTATGTAACCTAAAAGCAGTACATATTAGTTATATCAAAATTACAGTTAATGTTATTTGACAGAATTATGATATTGATATTCTTGACTGTTTTTAGGTTTTTGCATTGTTCCTTAACATATTTTTAGTTTTACTTCATTTTTTTTTGTTGTTTATTTATTATAAATTAAGCAATGTGCATTCCTACTCAATAATAACCGATGCACATTTGTACAATTGCTATACATAAAATATGAATTTATTAATGCTGAATTTATCAATTTAGTCTTTTGTTTGGGAATTCAAAACTTTTTATTTCTTTGCATTTCTTGATTTATTTTGGCATAGCTAATTGGTAGTTTATTTACTTTTAGACTATGCTGCTTTTATTACACTGTCAATTACACTGCTTTTTTTTTTCATTGAATTTCAACTTGAGCAGAGCATTTTTTTGTGCTTGTGTGAAACATTTTTGTATGTATTTAACAAATGCAATAATTTTTTTTTTAATAAGTTTTAACATACCATGAAAACTTCAAAGTTAAAAATTTTTTTAAAAATTAGAAAAATCCATTTAATTTTAAATCACTTAATAGCAAATTATGATTGGCTGGTGTGGATTTTACAGAGGTGAGTACTTGCATTGCAATTATTTTAGCCATTTTCAAAGCACAAGTGCAATGCACAAGTTTAATCTGGCATGTAAGAACTTAAGATGCTTTTTCATTATTTTTCTTTGGAAATCCAGTTCTTTTCAATTATGCATATAGCATCAAAGCACAAAATTAAATCTTGTTAAATAAACTTTAAAGTGATTTATGCATTTTCCAAGATTAAAGAAGAATTGTCAGACACAAGCACAGGGAGAATGCTTTTTGGTTAGAACAACTGGACACAGGAAGTAAGTAACAGCATGCCACTGCAAACCAAATTGCCTTATAAGATCAAAGTGCAGGTCAAATGATTAAAGTTTTAAACACATGGAAACAATTGGAATGCAGAAGACATATTGCAAAAAATTAACTTTTTTTGGTTCCATGTTTACTCTTGTAAGAATAAATGATACTATGGTATTATTATTATCAGTCGCAATTATGAGTTAAATAGTATAGATTGGTGAACCTCATTTAAAATACACAGGCAGGTGCTTCAAACTGTCCTTAGGTGGAAGTGTATCTTGCATACCAACAGCATGTCTGGTTGGTGCCAGGAAGGGCATTCAGCTGTAAAATCTTTGCTACAAAGTTGTAAAATCTAGCAACAACACTACACTGTAAGGGGTCCTTTCTACTATAAGCGTTAGTGGGATTATTTGTTTTATTGATTTTTTTGCTTCACTTAGCACTTAAGCACAGAAAGAAGTAAAAAAATCAACATACAGAAAATACTTCTGGCAATGCTTGTAGAAATTAGCCTTGACGGTTTCCAACTGTGGGTCCTTTGGTCAATTGAAGCTAATAATGCTATGGGGAAGAGGTTTCTGCAATGGTTTGTAAGAGAGACTTAATGACAAATCTTGGAAAAACCCTTAGGGTGACCAAGAGTCTTGACACAACTTTCAAAATCCTATGCTGACCTTTAACAAATGTGGGATCATTGACTCAAAGAAGTGTAAAATAATGGACATGTTGTCCAGAAGAAAGATTGATATGCAGGGCTCAAGAGGTAAAATATAAAAACCATGGCAAAAGGACTATGAAAGGAAGTGAAGAAAGTTACAAATTGTTCTGGAGTGGTAATTTAACAGCACAAGGTACTGTTGGGGTGATGGTTAGCTGAAATTTGATAAAAAATGTGATCAAAGTCAGGCCTGTTAATGCAAGGGTGTGATAATGGTTGAAGTGGCAAATGAAAACCAGATAGTTACCTTTTTCTCTATGTATGCTCCCCAGTGGGGTTGTGACACTGAAAAAAAAAGGATATGTTCTACAATGATTGGAATATGGAAATGCGAAACAAAAAGAAAAATGTGTTGTTTTGGGTGATTTTAATTGTCACAGGAGCAAACATAAAGATGGTTATAAAAGTGTGCTTGGAAGGTTCAGATATGGTCTCAGAAATGCTAATAGTGAAAGAGTGTTAGAGTTTCCAGATAGCTTTGGACAAAGAATTACCAACACAGGGTTTGAAAAAGACAAACAAATTGATAACTAATGTGAAGGCAGTAAATACCTGGAGAAGAAGCAATGACATGTTTAAAAAGGGCTGCTATTAGTAAAAGGTGAAAGTAAGCAGAATCAAGATATTAATGATAAAGGTGTTGAGGCTGATTTTTTGTGGTCTCGATCTCAACTTTGTGCTGGTGATCTTGGTCTCTTGTTTTTTAAATTGGTCTTAAGACCTGATGTTTTTTGATATGTGTGTACATGATGTTTTTTTGATGAATTTTGCAATTTGGTTAGAAATGATATTCAATTGACAGCTTTGTCTTAATTTGAAGTGGCAAAAAGCTTGTAGTCAAACTGATATATAGTTTTGCAACTTTCTTACATTTAGTAAGAATGGTCAAGTCAATCAACAAGCAAGTGCCGACAGACCTGTTTGTTAGGACTCGTCAGGACACTACAGTTATTTCTTACATTTATTCCAATGAAGATTTTTATTCTAAAATTTGGGCCATTTGTTACAAGATAATTCAATTACAAAAAACTTTATTTAAATTTTTGTCGGTAACAAACAAGTCTGGTAATGCTTTGAACAATTATACAACTATTTATCTTAATGTACCAAAACATACAAGAGTAATAATGCTGCAGACCAGACAATTTAGTACCGAGCAAAACAGTTGTTGTTATTATTCCTTGTATTGTAAAAAAATTTTTCAATTGACTTACATAAAACATTTAAATATTAATGAGATAACTGAAAACCTAGCTGCTCAGTATTGCTAGCATCTTTACTCTCACTCAAAACAATACTAAAAGCAGAAAATTTCTTATTTTCTGCTTTAAAGAAAGTGTGATATTTTTTGAAAGGTCCTCTATTCACCAATTGCCATTGTAAACTGAGACAAACTTAGTTGCACCATAACACTTTTTTTTCCCCAGAAACACACATCTGGTAAATAACTTGAAACAATTCTTTAATAAATTTCCTGTCACTGTAAGTTTTTCTTCTGCAATTACTTTATCTCAAGCTCAGTGTCTTTTTTATATGCATGAAATACCTCTTGCATCCTCAAAGACTTCTTAAACTGCTCTATTTTGTCTAATTGTAATTCATCTTTAATGTCATCAAATTTGGCAGAATGTTTTGTGCAATAGTAATATTATACTCTTTCAGTACTGCTATAGTATTTTGGCAAATCAAACAAATTATGTTTTCATTATGTTGAATGACAAAATACTTTTTGTTGTTACCAGTATATTTCATCCCAGTTAATTTCACCAGGTAAAAGGGTTAGTGTTGGGATTAGGGTCAGCATCATGGTTTTTGTTGAAGAAGAGAAACTCCACAATTTCCAATTGAACTTTAAAATGTACATGACAGGGGTGGAATTTTCTGCAGTGAAATACTGGGTCTTGCAAAAGTCCTGTCACACTTAGTAATTTTTATTTCAAAGCCCTGGTAAAAGGATGCTATGCTTTTAAGAAAACAAATAATGCTATTTCTTGATTTATTTAGTTGCAAATATGTAATTATTAATCGATATGTTTTTCATTGGCTTCAATAACATGCTGGAGTTGAGGTCGAAAGGCTTTACACATTGTGCAAACATAGTCTTTCCTCACAGAAGCCCACTCTCCTATAATTAATTAAAAAATTCAGTTTTTAGTTGAATAAAGCATTTTATTTAGTCACATTGTGTATTTTCTGCCATAAATCAGTTACAATTGAGATGATACTATTTCTTAAAAGTGACAATCGCATTTGAAGAGGTAATTTTAAAAATTAATTAGAAAAATTTTAAGTGATTTTTATATAATTTTCAACATAAATAAAAGAGTAAACTATTATTTAGAACGGGTGTAAGGGATATTACTCCAAGAAAACACACTAAGATTGTTACACTATGTGACCACACCACAATGTCTCAAAGAAAAATTGCTGAAAGTGTGGGCATCAGTTTAGGGTCTGTGAGCAGCACTCTCAAACAAAAAAGAGAAACAGGAAATGTTGAAGTCCAAAGAAAAGAAAGGTGTAGAAGGAAAAGAAAGCTACCAAACGTGATGATTTGACTCTTTTGCAAAACAGCAAAATAAACCCATGAAAAACCAGTGAGGAATTGAAAAGGAATTGGATGAAAGTGGGGTGCACCATTTAACGACAATTGTCAGAAAAAGCAAGGAAAGCAAGAAAGCCAAAAAAGAAGCAACTGTTGACCACTGCATTAAAAAGGAACAATTCAACTGGGCAAAAAAACACAAAGACTTGTCTGAAGATGATTTGGAGTCATGTCCTCTTTTCAGATGAAAGTCATTTTTTGTTTAGGGATTCAATCCAAAATTTGTTTGCTGTTCACCCAACAAGAAGCTGCATGAAGAACATTCTCTGCAAATGGTAAAGCACCCAGACAAAAAGATGTTGTGGGGTTACTTTTCTATTAACGGACCTGGATTGCTTGTACCGGTCGAGGGCATGATAAACAGCAAAGCTTATTTGCAAATCATCGAAAGAAAAGTCTGCAGAGAATTGTCTGACCTCCACACATGTGCAATTTTTCAACAAGACTTTGCATCCTGCCACAAGGCTAAAATGATAACAAATTGCTTCAAAAAAATGAAAATAACAGTATTGGATTGGCCAGGGAACTTGCCAGATTTAAATCCAATCGAAAATTTGTGGTCCATTGTTAAAAATTGCCTGAGAAAGATGGATTGCACCAATAAAATCAAGCTCATTCAGTCTGTAATACAGGCATGATTTCATGATGAGAAAATCCAACAAATCTGGGAAAAAAATGGTTTTATCTATGGAACAACTAGGGAAATTAGTGCTAGAGAATAAAGGTGGACATATTAGCTATTGATTGTTTTGTAGTTATAAAAATAAAAGCTGAAACTTTGAGAATTGACCTTTTTTGCAAGTGTTAAGATGTAGCAAATTTGACAGAAGTTTCGAGGTTTCAAGTTTTTTTAAAATGTGGTAAAATGTAAATAACAGTTTTTGCCATAGTTTTGGCAATTAAAAATCATCTGCCGTGTTTCAATTGGGAAGTCAGACATGAGTGAACATTGTTTAGTGTACAGTTAAAGCATCACTTAAATTTTTTGTTCAATGTAGTTGTTATTAAAAATGACAAATGCAACTATAGATCAAACTTTTGAACAAACCATTTTAATTTTTTTTTTTGGCATCTTTCCAAAATAGCTTAAAATTTTTGGGTATTTTGCTAAAAATTTAAACAACAAAACTGAAGGAAAAAAATACTGAAGAAGCATAGTGAAAATGCACTCATCTCTTATTCTTCAAAGAAAGAAAAACAGAAACCAGTTGCTATAGTTAAATCGGCATGAAGCATCACTTATTATCACTAAAGTTTCATCTTGTTATGTATCAGCATGCAAAGGGGACTGACATCAGGCGAAAAGGAGGCTGACATGACCTTCAAATCAGCCCCCTGGTTGCACCTCTGGCTGAAGGGGTGTGTTTTGAAACATACAGCTGCAAAATTGTGCAAGCAAGAGTCAACCATCGTGAATGGACAATTGGTCCTACTTCCAAAAAGTGGAGATCTTCATCCACTGAGCCAACCATGACAGCCATACAAAATTTGTATGCATAATGCTGGTCATTGCTTAGCTCATCAACAACTGAGTGTGGTATATCAGGGAAATGCATGTTAGGAATATTTTTAAAGTTAGCAATTAGTCATTTTGAAACACATCTATCTAGTTGTTTACCTATGGGTCCAGTAAAGCTATTGGTTGTGCCATCAAGTTCCATAAAAACATGTTGAAGGGGAAGCTTGTTGGTGTGAAGAAAAAAGATTGACCATTGCAGTGGATTTTTAGGCAACTCTTCCAGAGAATATTTGGCACCATTGAATTTACCAGTCGTTGATGCTGTTCTATCAGTACCAATGATGGTAAATTTTTCACATAGCACTGTTTCTGATATGAACTCAAATACTTCTTTAGCTAATGTATGACCTTTGCCATCAATTGGGGATAAGTGTGTGAGGTAGTATGTCCCAGGTTCACCTACTAGTTCATAATACTCTGGTCTTCATAAAATGCATAATCTTCTGTTGCCATTCTCAAACAATGTCACATCTCCATTTGTCTTCTTTGCTGTTCACCAACACAGTAAACATCAAAAAGATTATGTCCTATGGAATGAAGATTCCAGTTTCTTGTATGGCTCTGAGTTCCTTCTTGGATATCAAGTAATTTTGCTGAAGGTTGTCATTGTTTCCTGTATTTTAGTTGCAATGGTATAATGGTGCTGTGGGTAGACATTGCACCATACCCATCTGTCATGCAGTTTATGGGCAACTTTCTTGCAGCACTCAGTGTCCTAAAATCAGGAAAAATTAACATTCGTTCAATCACTTGTCTTTTTGTTGGCAGTTCTCCTGGAGGAAAGTTAGCAGCTTTGAAACCTTCACAGTGCAACTTTTTCATGACGGCACCAGAATAGGCTCTTTTCTTGTCAATATTATTTTTTACTTTTGAAAATATTCTTATTGAATCAAAGAGAGAGCTTGTTCTTAATCAGTAATCTTGCAACAGCAAATGTAGATACTAAAGCTTCTTCACTAAACTACAGAAAATACCTTAAATTTAAACCTGAGAAAACGAAAAAGCACTTTAGAAACTGTGTATGTATAAGTTGTGTATAACACAGGTCTACAAAATTTGATGGAGTATCAGAAACAATAATGAAAACTATGCTTTCTAGCTAATTTGAGGGTGCTGATTTAAAATCTGCCATCAATTTTGCCGTAGCAGGTCAAATTTTTCTGAAAATACGATTTTAAATTTTAGTGCTGCACACTGAAAAGCATTAATTAATGTGAACCTGTGAATACAAAAGCACATACTTAGCACAAAGGAGAAAATAAATGGATTGAATACAATTTTATTGCAAAAGTTTCCTTTTTTTAGATTAACGAGAGATGATCTTAGAAGTAATTCTCAACGCGAGAATCCGAACATTCATGTATCAAACCCCAACAATACTCTGCTATCATACTGACAATTCATTTTCCCTCATACCGTTTTTCCATCACTTTTATATCTTGGTGAAATCTTTCACCTTATTCTTCACTGAATGCCCCTAAGTTTTTTGAAAAATACTCCAGATGGCTATGCAGGAAATGTACTTTAACACTCATGTTACAGCGTAAGTTATGAAAAGCCTGTAATAAGCTTTCAACAAGTTTGCTGAAATTTGGGAATTTTATATTCCCCTGGAAGTTTTTCACTACATTAGAGAATGCTTTCCATGCATTTAACTCTTCTTCATGGTAGAAATAAACGCCTGGTCTTTTTGCAAAAGCCACATTTAGGGTCCATCAAAATACCTGCTTTGATTTTTTCATATGAAAGCCATGGAAACTTTGTACAAAAGTATTTGAAGCACTCTCCCACTTTGTCCAAATCTTTCACAAACTTCTTAATTAACCCCAACTTGATGTGCAATGGTGGTAACAGTACTTTTTCTCTATTCACCAATGGAACGTTCTTTATGTTCTCTCCAAGTACAAATACCTCTCTACTTGGCCATTCCCTTTTTATCTAGTGATCTTGCTTTGCTCTGCTATCCCACAGGCACAAAAAGCAAGGGTTTTTTGTGTTCCCACCTTGTTACCCAAGAAGCATGGATAATATGTTTAAGTCTCCACATATTATCCAATCATGTTCCGCATATTTGATTCCGTCGAGAATAGTTTTTATATTTTCATATGTTTCCTTCATTTGTATTGAATGTCCAATCGGTATGAAAGCAAGCTTATTGCCATTGTGTAACAGAACACATTTCATGCTTTTGGAACTATCTATAAATAGTCTCCATTCTAATGGAATGTAAGATGTTCCCATAGTAATTATCAGTCCTTCTATGTTGTCACGAAACAGCAAATTTTCCTCCATTTTGAAGAATTTTATTGGACCTTTTTTCCTTTAACGGTAAAAGCTGACCTTGTTTTTAGAAGCCAACATGTTTTTTTCCTTTGGTTGTGGTCATGGCAGTTCAGCAGAACATTTTGGAAGGTCAAGTTTCCTCACTAAGTCATTCAACTCTGCTTGTGCAAATAGTTGCGGCTCATCATTCTGATGGAAAATTACAAAATCTTCTTATAGTTCACTCTTTTCACTTGAAATATAGATTCATTTTCACTGAGCTGAAAACCATAGAATGTTGATATAGAAAGTTCAACACTATGAGGAACTGGTTGAATTGCTGATGGCAAACTGGGATATTCTACAGAAGACCTTGTTTTAGATGTTAATCCAGTAGTTTTGACAGCACAAAAGTAACAGTCACTAAGATGATTCTGTGGCTCTTGCCATACCATTGGAACTCCAAATGAGAAATGTTTTTTTCCTTTCATCTACAAGCTGAATGTTGACATACAGGTTATACATACTTTATGTGGGGCCCAAGACTTGTCTTGGTCTACCAGTTTCATATCAAAGTAAGCATATTAAGCATTCTTTATGAATTGAATGATATTTTGTCTGTCTTTCTTTCTCATGAACTGATGCAGATGTAGCAGAAACTGTCAGGATCATTTATACACCCTCTGCATTGTAATGTTGACATGTTTAATTACTCAAATACTAGAATAAACTTTTTTAATAAATTTCTGCAAAAAAAATTTATGGTATTAAATTCCGAAGTTCAGCAAGACTTTCTAACTAACAAAACACTATCTAAGTTTATAAATGCCCTAAAATAATATGAAACTCGTCACCTCGTGAGTTTGAAATAGATGCCCTGTGGTAACTGCAGTAACACTTCCAATAGCAGTCAAACTCATCAAGTTATGTTACCACCTCAGCTTCTATTGAACCAATGCAAACCAAGAAATTTCAGAAAAGATCTCCTTATCACAGCTGCAAGTCTAAAGAAGGTAGAATATTTATAGCAAAACAATGTAATATTCAGTTGGGAAAGAGTGATAAAAGCAACAAGAGAAAGGAAGAAATACAGTACAGTAATAAGGTGAAAAGTGTCACATCATGGAAATGCCAAACAGAGTAAAACACAGGATGATGCAGCACATAGGTAGGTAAAATGTTGCGTTCTAATAAAGAATGTTGTTGTAAACGATTTACAAAACTTATCAGCCAACAGATTTGAGCATGCAGCTTTTCAAAACTGCAAAGAGTTGGTGTATGCTATACAGCATTTTAAAGCTCTTTGGGGGAAAGTTAGTGTAAGATTACTTAAAATTATAAACAAACATCAGATTTGAAATCAGCGTCCCAAAGTTAGCCAAGGGCACATGTTTTCTACTTTGTTTCCAAAATTGTGTAGATTAGTGTAATCAATTGAGTGTTGCCGATAAAGTTTTGAATAATAACTTTTTATAATATTGGAGCATTCCTGCACCTTTTATGCCACTCCTGAGTTCCTATGTCTGTTGCATTCAGTATTTTTGTATTGTATGGATTATACTTGCTGTATGACATATCTAAAGATGCACATTAATAATACAAGAACCTCAGGTGATAAATTAGACCAACTTAAATGTACCTAATCATTAACAATAAACTTAGAAGTCTTGCAAATAACAAAGATAGCCCTAACTTCATACACAGAAATGCATGATTTTCATCAAAAAGCTGTTTTTTTGCTTCCACCTTTTTTTGGAGCATTTTAGACAGAAAGTTTCTCTTAAAGAAGATATGAAAGCAGTGCATCTGCATCTTTTAAGTCAAAAACCAGCTTTCTAGGTCAACCAGTTCTTGAGATATGGCCAAATTAGCAACTTTTCTCTTGTTTGGCAGATGTGCATGGCCATTTGAGGGTGTATCAACCTAAAATTGGTTGCTATATCATTTACTCCATATTTGGGGACAAATAAAAACACCTCTTTTTAAAATTCAAAAATTTTGTTTTTTCACTGCATCTTACTGTCCATTTCAGATGTTTTATGAAAGATGTATTTAAATAATGCATAAGTTTATGGTTATGGTCATACATGTCTATGTGTACGCCTTAACTTATACAATAACATAATAAAAAAACAATCTTTGGTATTATATGCAATAGCTTAAGTTGTCTTGAAGAAATAAAAAATAATTAAAATTTATTTTAGATGATTCTCTGAATATTTCAATTGGTGAGCAGATGTGGAGCAGTTCTGACAGAGATTATACATATGATGAAGTAAGGTTATATTTATTTGCTTGAATGCTTTGTGTCAGCTGATGATTGTAATTAAATTTTTACTATACTTTAGATAATACAAAGTATGGCAGAAATATTTCCCATATTTTAAGGTTGACAATGGAAGAAGAGAGGATGTTTATGAAAAATAATTTTTACTGTTGTTTAAACAATGGGTTGCAGTTTTTGTTTTGTGTTAAAAGTTTCATCTTCTAAATGGTGAACTTTATTCACTATACAGTACATTGTTTAAGATGTTTTCTAAAGTTTTTCATCACCAGAAAATAGTGATGCAGCCATAGAAGTTTCTCATGGTGTCCTGCAAAAAGGCCTTAATCAAAAGCACTTTACAAATATATTATAACCATCTGAATCTGCACCTCAGGAGTCACCATTTATTAATCTTTCATTGTTACAGCTTGTATCCTACCCTGTATCTCTGATTACTGTCTTGGGAAGGTATTACTGTCTTCTAATTTACTGTCTGATCATTCTGATCACTGTCTTCTTGGAAGGTATCCAACTCCTCTGGGAAGGTGACATTGACCACAACTTGGGACCACTTGTCGTAGCTGCTCCAAGACAATTCACTCAAATTTCATTCCTACAGTCTGTATTTCCTGCTATTATGATTTTACAGGAACTGTTCTGGCCTGACCCAATATAAAAAGGGTCACATAAGCTTCATTTGTGGTTTCTCTTCTGGTGTGCTCCCACTGGCCAAGTCAAATTGCAGTATCCCTTTTATCCCACACCCTGCAATTCTTGTCTCAATCTTTGGCATTATTCCTGCACTGGAGTCTCTTGTTACACCACAATCAGTGATTGCCTCACTCTTACCATTGTCTATTCCCCTTTAACTCAACCCCAACTGCCCTTTCCTCCACTGTTTGCTCCAGTCACCATTTAAACAAGTCTGGCCCATCATGTTAAAAAAAGCTGACCTTATCCCGCTTGCCTCTTATCTGCTGCTCCTGCCTGAAGAGGTTTTTATGTCAAGTGTGCACCAGAAACAAGATTGGCCCAGGATAAACTGAGGAAACTTTACAATTGGACATGTCAAACCTGCAATTGCAGTACTATTCCAAGTTCAACTCCCACCTGTGGTACACAAAAAGCCCTCTTACCCCCTCCTCTCAATCTCAACACAAAATTCTTTGATGGAATTATGATTTACTTGCTACCAAGATGACTGAATTAAAATCCTTTACCAAGAAACTTGTAATTGATGCGGTTATCTTGCAAAAAAAATAAGTTGAGCTTTGAATACTTCACTCCTTATACACCTGGTTATGGTGCAATCTGCAAAGACCATGAGGGAAGCAGTACCAAATTTCATCATGTATTGGATTTGTTATTTATAGTCATCAAGGGATTTTCTACTCCATTTAACCTTTGCCCAACTTGTCCTCAGCTGAAATTCAGCAAATTCTTATTCCCACAGCTTGAAAAAGCCAACTCTATAAAAAGAAAAAGAAGCCATTCTTCTAAATCCCACTATGCTCGTCTGGTAACAGCCACTTCTCATGACTGCCTCAACTTCCCACCTGTCAAGGTCTCATAGGTGGCAATTTTAATGCTTATTACTTTCCCGGGATGACTATGGTCATGCTGACTCCAGGGGTCAGGTTATTCATGACTGGTTTGAGGACAACAAAAAATTAATTCTCAATGTTGGAATCCCTCACCTTCAGCAACTCTCATGATAGCAGCCTCATGCTCCCAATTTCTCATTATCAGACCTAATCATGGTTGAATGCTGCAGTTGGGAGCCTCTTTTTGACCTCTTTGATCATCTTCCAATTCTCATCAGATATAGAGAGAAGATTAAGACTGCAAAGAAGCAATGCAGAGTCGTACTCAATTTTTGAATGAGGGACTGGGGAGAGTTTATAGGGATTATTCTACAAGAATTTGAAGACATCTCTCAAACCCCTGGTAGCATCCTTTAACCATTTGCTTTGCTCCATAAGTCTTCTGCTAACAAAGCCATTCCAGCAAAGGTCATCTGCCCAAATGAAACACTCTGGATAAACAATGATCTGCGCAAACTAATCCAGGAAAGAAATAACCTTAGGCTTGACTTGAATGCCTCCACTCAAACAGCCTACTTAGAAAAGTGCAAGAAGGTCGCAGAATAAATGACAGAGGCAGAGAGGTCTGCATGGCACAATCACCTGCCAATATCAGAGATTTCAAAAGGGTGTGGTATGCAGTCAAATCTCTTAATGATGCTGGCAGTCAAGAAACCAGCAAAATCGTGATCTACCGTTTATGGGTAGGGAGAAAACATCAGGTAAGGCCAAGGCAATGGCTTTCAACATTGACTGCACAACCAAGGCAATGGTTTCAACATTGAGTATGCAGTTATTCTCTCCTTTGACAAAAAAGGCAAAGTTCTGCGAATTGTGTGGAGTTATCATCCAATCACCATGACTTCAACATTCAGAAAGATTCTTAAAAGAATGATTGCCAAATGCTTGTTCTGGTGGCTCTAGAAAAATTCTCTTCTAAGTCCCTGGCAGACTAATTTTCAGAAAGGCTGATGTGCCACTCATCAGTGCCTACAACTCCACCTATTTGTCATAAAAGAGTTAAAGCCTATGCCCAGTCAACACTCCATTGCTACATTTTTCAACTTAAGCAAAGCATATGATCCAATGTGGCAAACAAGATGATTGCAGAAGATGTTGGAGTTAGATATCCCCCTTTGTTTTATTAAATGGATCAAAATCTTGTTCATTAATTGTATTGCCAGAGGGTGAGTGAACAATACTACCAGCCAATGCCACATGTTTAAGAAGGTCTGCAACATGGCTCAACCTTGTCCCTGCTTCTTATTACAATCTGCATCAACAACCTGCTTGATTTCTTTAAGCCCTCCCCTTATCTTAGCTTATGCTGATGACTTGGTACTAGTCTGCAGCAACCATAATAAAGACATGGTGGCAATTCAATTGTAGTCTGAGGTGGACAAAGTTGCCAATTAGAGTGCTGACTTTCATCTCTTCCTAAACACATTCAAGTCAGATGTCACCTTTTTTTTTTATTCTCATGGCATTCAAATATCTCCATTAGGAGTTCAAGGCTAAATCTCTCCATTAAGAGTTTAAGGCTAAATCTTCTTGGGAGTGAAAAACGACCAATAATTTATCTTTAACTAGCATTTTCAAGATATGAGTTAGAACAGGGGTGGCCAACCTTTTGCTTCCCATTACCAATTTTTTTCACTTTTCATTCAGATGCACCACTCAAATTTTAACACTGTTCAATGCTTTAAGAATGGTAATTTGGACATATTTGAAGTTATACATATATAAATAAAAACAGTAATGTACAAATGATAACACCTAAAGTGCTTGAAATATATAATTTGATTCATCAGATAAAACAATTTTAATAAGTTTCAAAATTGCAAAAGTTCAGTTGTTCATATATGGTGAATCAGGAATCCATCTAGACAGCACTTCAAGTATCTTCTCTAAACTGGCTAGTAATATTTTTAACAAGCCAAATGGCAACCATTCCTATTGCTTGAAAATTCAACATCAGACAAGTGTAATACGTGGTCACTTACGGAACAACTCCAGTACAAATGTCTTGTTATTAATTGCAGTAGTTTTTAAATTATTAAGTAATGAATGGATGCTATTTGGATGTTCCAGCAACTTTTTTAGCTAATTCACTTAAATACCAGTATAATAGTAAAAGTGGCAAGACTGTCAGTAAAGAGCTCAATAGAGCAGTAAATTAAATTAAATTACAAAAGCCATGTAGAGAATTTTATTAAAACCTCAACAGTATGGTTAACCTTTTCAGTTCATTAGGAGGTAACTCTTATTCAAATAGTTCTATTTGGTGAATCTTATTTGAATAGTTGTAATAAGAGTCGCCAAATAGAACTATTTAAATAAGATTCACCTTCTGATGAGCCAAAAAGGCAAAACAGACTGTTCAGTTTTTAATAAATTTTCTGTGTGGCTTTTGTAATTTAATTTAAATACAGATATATACAGGATGTCCATGAATTAAGGCAACAAACGTTTTGGCCTCTACCGAAAATACAAAAAATTAAAACAAGCATTGCTATTCATGACTTAATAGGATAAAGAATAGGCTTTCAAATGATATATACTTTATTCAATATAACTCCCTTTGTTCTTGACTATGGCCTTCAATCTGTCTGGAAACAAGTCGCATGCAGCACGTAGCTTTTCTTGAGGTATAGCATCCCACTCTTTCATCAGTTTGGCCTTCAGGGACTCCAAGTCTGTTAGATATCATGTTTGGTAGTGCTTTTTTTATGGAAGGTGGGTGGTTTGAATTAATGTTTATATATAATTGTTGATCATTTTCTGAATGGTCAGTGCTTTTCTGTTTTGAGGTTAAGTGTGACATCTAAAAAATCTGTCAGTATAATGTTTGCTTCAATTGTGATTTTTAGATTGTGATTTTGGAAAAGTTTTATAATTCGTTTTTTAATTTGGTCAGTATTGGAGCCACTAGAATTTTGGAAAATTGCTAAGCCGTTGTCTCTGTATAGACCAGCAAGTTCTTTAGGGATAATTATAGAAAGTTCATGCAAAAGAAACAGTCCCACCAGTTCACATATTTCTGCTCCATCATAAGAGCCCATTGTTACATCGAATTTGCTATTTTTTTTTTTTTTTTTGATCCACATACTATTATCACTGAATGGTATAGATTTTTACGGCAATGTAAAATTACATTAATTTCATAATCTTATATATTAAGGGATCTTTTTGCAAAATTAATTGAGCTACAGAATAGTTTTTCTGTTATAAAAGGGTAGAAGTGAATGATATTGAATTTTAAAAATTTGCAGGATAGTGTAAATTTTTAAACCTCATGGAATAGAGCCCTTGCATTCTATCAACAGTGCAGAAAAATCTACTCAGTAGACTTTCTCTTTGCATCGCGTGCATAGAATGCAACTTAACGCTTTTTTTTCTCTGATTGTTCACAAGCTCTTAATCCTTTAATTACGTGGTTTGGCTTTTGTGCTTCAATTGGATCACATGACTTTTAGAGCCACATGCGAGCAAACACAATTTCGTCATAATCACTCACGACAGCGAAAATATTCAAACTTGATAATTGATTTTCTTTAAATAACTCTTTCATTTTTTCTCTTTTTTAAAAACTTTTTTTTCCAATGTAAAATTTAGATCTTTAGCTTCTGCTAGCTACTATACAAGTTAAAATATTTTGCCACATGGTGACACAATAAGAAAAAAACGATAATTTAAAAAAAAAGCTAGGGTCAATACTTTTATTTATTACTAATTCATTTTTCATTCAATTTTTATAAATTTTATACTGCTTTAATCACAAAGAAACAGGCTTTTAGATGATATAAAATTTAAGTTGCTTTAACAAATAAAAGCGGAAATATTTAATAAACTTAAGAGCCTGTACTGCCATAAAAACACCCGATAAACCACCTCGTATGGAAAGAGTTAATCAAAAATTAAACCAGCTTTACTAATATAACCTTAAATGAGATTTTGTAAATTTTTTTGCTTTACTAAGTGCTTCATATTAAATTGAATTGATGATGTGGCAACTCTCAACTGCATAATAAGATTTTTATCTGTCAGCCTTGATCTGTAACAACTTTTTTGTAATGTTCAATTTAGAAAAGAATTGTTTGCAGATGTTTGTGCCTTCAAAAACTGATGACAAGTTGTTCATGGCCTTTAAAATTTTGGGTCTAATATTATCTTTACCAGGGGCCTTGCCAGGTTTCAAAGATTTGATTCCTGTGTTCACCTTTGCTTTGGTTAGATGAATTTCTTTACCAATTTGTTTCTTGGATGTTTCCGAATGTTGGACTGTTACTAAATTTAAGAGCTCACAAAAGTATTCTCTCCAATGATTTATGATGCCCTTTTGATGCTTCAGAAGCACGTCATTAGCATCCTTAATTAAGGCGGCAACTGGTGTTTGTTTGCCATGCGAACAACTAATGGTTTGCCATAATCCTTTTTTTGCTGATCTGTATTCTGTATCCAACTTTTGTCCAAATTCTTCCCAAGATAGACTGTTTGACAATAGTGGCAGCAGTTTTATGTGCTGTGAAGTAACCAGTCAAAACTGCTCAGATGACTTGTTTGTTAACCAAGCTTTGAATGCAGTTTTGCATAGATAGCTTCTTTAACTTCTTGGTTTCACCAAGCAGTTCTTTTTTCACTACACATTTGACCTCCCAAATATTTGTAACCACAACTAGCAGCTGCAAATGTAATAACTGCTGATTTAAATAAATCCCACTCAATCTCAACATCCTCAGTAAACTTGGGGAGTTCTCTGAACAGGGAAGCAACTTTGCTTGCAAAAGTATGTCTCACCTTTTTGTCAGCTAGTAACTCCCACTTTATTCTGTATGCTCTTCATGGTCTGAATTGTTTTCTTGTTTTCGGATGGTCAGGCTTCTCAGAATGTAGATGACTAAGTGATCTGAGGTGGGTAGACAGTTCAGCTCCTCTTTTAATACAAACATCAAACACAGAAGAAAACAAGTCCACTGGAACAATACAGAAATCAATGATAAAAGGCTGTGCCACCAAATCTCTGTACTAAGTGTACTTGCGAATCCTCTTGTGCTGAAAAAAGGTATTCATTATGCACAGTCTGTTGGTTGCACAGAATTGTAGCAAACACCTTCTGTTTCTGTTAATGTCAGAGTCTCCTTGTCTTGTCATCAGCATGCATGTGTACATTGAAATCACCCAGTAAAACAATTGATTCTGCAGATGTTACTATCTGTAAAGCAACACCTACTTCATCTAAGAATGGCTGGTACTATGCTTCAGCATTTGGTGCATACACTTGCAAAATGCACAGTGACTGCTCCTGTAGCCTAAGCTTAAGGAGACAAACCCTTCCTCTGAGTGGGGTCCAATCAGAGACACAGTGGGCCAGGCAAGGGTTTATAAAAATGCCTAACCCTACCTGAGCAGACATGGTTACATCTACACCTGTGTAGAAAGGTTTCCAGCCTTCATTCAACTCAACAGTATCAGGGTTCCAATGCTTGGTAGAGAAAACTCCAACAATATCAAAATGATACTGCTCTGCCTCCCAAACCAATTCCTGCTCTTCTCCATTGAGTAAAGTGACATTTCAGTTGCCCATGCATAGATCCCAATGTTACAGATACTGTGCACAATTCCAATTTGCCTCCCCAGACACATAGTGAATGCATTGATGGGCTTTTAGTTACAGTCAGCTTGTGGGGGAGAATGTAGCTTACTCTTCCAACAAGCTCTATTCCTAAAGCCTGATTGCATACCTTCTTATCCTGCATAATGCCCAATGCAGTATTAATATTGTTGTTCAAACATTTTCGTTTGCTACATTAATGTTTCATAATACAGGGTGTTTCAAAAAATTTGACATCATTTCAACATGTAAATATTACAGAAACTACATAGTCAAATCAAATAAAATTCAACAGGGTTAATGTTGAGCTAAATAAGATTTATTCCTGTAAATTTAAATAAGAATTTCAAAGGCATGTGAATTACATGAAAGGTTTTACAAAATGTTCAATATGTGCAATACAGCACACTTAAATGTACTATAGCTCCTCCTAAACACGCTGCAGAAAGTCTTGGGTAACTGTCTCCAGTGCGGTGGTGTTTCTTTGTTTACTATCTGTCTCACACAAGAGTTAAACTGGAGACTGTTACACAAGACATGCTGCAGCATGTTTAGGAGGAGCCAGAGTACTGACGTGATGTGCACTGTGTCACAGGTGATGTGCATATTGAACATTTTGTAAAACTGCACTTGTGCGCATGAATTTTATGAGATCTGATGTAGTAAATTTATGTAAGGCAATATGTTACCCTTAAATTTTAATGTTATAAATCGCTAATTTTATTGGAAAAAATAACTTTCTGATATAAACTTCCATTATTTTATAAAAGCAGGTTTTTAAGATGTTGTTGCCATGGGGGAAAGAGCTGGTTTTTTGATATTGAGTAAACAAACTATGGAGTCAAGATTAATGACCTAATTGGCTGAAACAATTTAATGAAACATGGTATTAAGTACAGAAGTATTAGTGAAGTTGTGGAGGAGTGGTTGAAGATTCTGTTTTATATATTCTAATGTCATTGTGTTATTCATCAAAATTAGGATTTCACTCTATGCATGCCATATTTTTATGATGTCATAATGAGCTAAAGTTTTGAGTGTTAAGTTTTTACCCAATACCCCACCACATGAGACCCCAGACATTTTTACTTTCAAAAATGCTAGAAATATGAGACACTGTTGAAAACATACTGTCCCTGCAGTAACATAGCACAGAATGCGCATATAGTTTTCATTTCTTTCCATTGTTTTGATAATAGAGAGCATCAAGCAAGAAACTGTGAAAAGCAATTTCACTTGCTTGATTAACTGAGCAAACAAACCAAAGAAAGTCAATTATTTAATATTTATTTATGAAAAGAACGTATTTAACACTTTGACTACCCTCTCACCAATTGCATTTTCAAATAGTTTTGGCACCAATTTTTTGGTGACAATGATAATTTGTTTTAGGGCTTTGTCAAAGCATTATTGATTAAAGAAAAAGAATACTTGGTATCTAGCATGTTTATAAGGAAAACTTGAACCAAATACTCAAAAAAAAACAATTTGGTCTGAGGTAGAAAATTTCAAAATTGGGCTGGCAGTTAATATGTTAAAGAAGACCACGTCATCATTGTTGTCATTTGAAGGATATCCACTCCAGGTCAGATACAAACAGGACTGGGGCCCAGGGTTTATCCTTTTACTACCCCAGACTGCTGCACTGCCTGGATCAGATGCTGGCAGTGATGTCATTAAGCCAGCATTGAGTTTTGTCATCCAAAACCGTCAGACCTCGTGCTCCATGTGGTGCCTGATGTATAGGGCACGCTGTTAGTACATGGTCTGCGGTTTGCTCAGAGGTGCCACACTCACAATTCAGTGAAGGAGCAAGACCCCATTTGTACATGGATGAATGGAATCGCCCAACACCAGTCCGCAGGCGGTTGAGCTTAACCCAAGCTGCTCGGGGTAAGCCCATCCCAACAGGCCTGGCACCGGTCTCGAGCCTGGAAGCATTTTCGCAGTACTCCGCGTTCCATTTGTGATTTGTCCATTCAGAGGTGCAGATGCTAAGTCTGGCAAGGTTGTCCAAAAGATTCCACGCACCTGGCACAAATGGGCATCTGGATCTTAGTCTCACTTGGCGAGTATCTGAGGACCCACTTAAAAGACCATGCAAGATATGATCGGGGTCCAGAGATCCACAGTAAGCCAGGAAGAGTGTCGCTCCCATTTAGTGAAGCTCAGCTGGCTGGATGCCTGAGAGTACAGGTAGATGGTCTGTTCGAGTGGGACGCAGGCATCCAGTAACTATGCGCAAGTCGTCATTCAAGACACTGTCAATGAGGTGAGTGTGAGCACTGCAACACCAGACTGGTGCACAGTACTCAGCTGCTGAGTAGACTAAAGACAAGGTGGCTATGCATAGTGTTTTAGCACTACCACCCCATCCCGAGCCCACAAGTCACCTCAGCAGTGTGATGCACAAAGATAGTTTTTTGCGCAATGCCACTAAATGGTGACGAAATGTGAGCAATCTGTCCAGTTTTACTCCAAGATAAGTAGGGGTTGGACAGAACGGTAAAAGTCTACCATTATTGTAGACCTTTAGCTCATGTTTGGCCTCTCAATTGTTTAAGTGAAAGGCTGCCGTCACCATCTTAGTGTGACTGAGCTTCAACCTCCAAGCTCAGTCACACTATAGCACAGGACAAATCACAAAAGCAATTTTAATTTCATCTATTGAAAAAACAAAAAATATTGCCCAAAAAGGCATTACAATTTTGTATACCAACAAAACAAAAAAATTCAAAATTTGCTTGCTTGAAACAGAAAAATTGCATTTTTTATGGAAAACAAAAATAGCATTTGCAAAAACAGAGTTCTATCACCATTAAACTAGTAAATTGTTCCATTTTTTAAAAGTTGATTTTTGTTCAACTTAAGTAAGTTTTTATTGATAACTATAAAATGTAGAATAATGATATGAAAATCTCAACATTTTAAATAATATAATGCTTTTTAATTTTCAATTTATAGCATCAGTTTTTCAATTGCAGCTTCTTGTTCGGGTTTTCGATATAATGAGAAGAAAAAACCCACAAATGGTGGCTGGGGAGAAAAAAAGGTTTATTATGAAACCACCACAATGCGCACGTGTTGGCACAAAAAAGACTTCTTTTGTCAATTTCAATGATATCTGTCAAATGTAAGGATTTTTTTTTAGTTTTTTTTTTTTTTTTAACCTTTTTTAATTGCAGGCTTCACAGACAACCAAAACATGTTTTGGCATTTATATTAGCTGAATTAGGCACAAGGTCAGTTTCTTGCTTTATAATATAACTGGAATTATTGTAACTTGTTTGTTTTTTAAAGTGGTTCAGTTGATGCGAATAATCAACTAATTATAAAAGGAAGATTTCAACAGAAACAATTGGAAAGTGTTTTGAGAAGATATATAAGTAAGAAAAATTTCTGTTTTATAATAAAATTCTGTATGTGTTATTAATAATAAAATATTCTTGATCGAAAAAAGTTCACATGCCTAAACTGTATTAGTTTTTCTCAATAATCTCTATAACCTTAACCTTAATTCTCAAGAACTTCATAAGTTCCATTATTTTGGCAATGGTAATGATCATAATAGACAAAGATCAAGATCTAGAATAATGAGAGAATGACCAAGCAGGACAACATCAGATCAAAAGTCAAGATCTGGAAAGTCTTGCATGAAATATATGATATCTCTTGTAATTTAAAATTACAGTTGCTACTTTAAAAAGTATTGCTTTGACTAATCCTGTGGAGATGTTAGCTAAAAGGGTGCAGTGCCATTTGCATTTCAGTAAAAATTGGGCACAGCAAGAGAGCAAAAAAGAGTAAGCTCATCAAAAGATACAGCAAGGTTTGATGATAGAAAGACTAGATTGAATACCACATCTCATGATATCTAGATGATTAAGTAGTCATTTGAATAATGCTATTTATTCTTATTGTAATTTCTCTTTAGTGATTTTTTTGCTGCATCCCACCAACAAATAAAATTGTATTGGATACAACTGCAAATAAAACTTTAATAAAGCATTATTAAATACTCCATAGTAACATAATTTTGCCATCTGCAAAATATACTTATATAATTTGCAATTTAAAAGATAAGTGAATAGTGCAAACTGACCAATTCAAGATTTCATCAATACATATGCAAAGATATTTTCCATGAGTTAAAACATTAGACAAGTATCAATTTCAAAAAAGGTAGTGTCATATTCAGATCCTAATGGAATATCATTAATGCAAAAACAAATATAATTAGTTCTAAATAGGACCTTTTTAGTACTGCACAAGATATTTTATTAGTTGAAAGTGTTGTTATGTTGAAAGTGACAGTATACTGATATCAAGCACTCATAACTTTTTACTAAATCTAAAGCTATGCCATAGACTTAGAACAATAATTTAAATTTTTAATTAATATTTTAAGATTGACAATATTAGAAGCTTCTGAAGATTAAGAAATATACAGCAACTTTACAAATTATTATCAATATTGTTAATTAATTGATCATAGCAGTAAGATAATTCTATGAAAACTGAATTGGCATTGACTCAATAGATTGTATTTGTAAAGATAAGTGAATGATCTGGTGGGATAACTTTTTTGGATAATTTATCAAATTGCAAAAACAATCAAATTGGATTGTGATTTTTTACTCTACACACATCACCTTTTCTATGAAGCAAAAGTTTTTGAACCATTTTAATGCATTCAGTAAAATTCCTTTTATTTTGATCTTTGACCATTTTTTCAGCTGCTAGAGATGCACCAAAGAATTATTTTAGTTTAATCAAATAAAAATCATTGCAAGCCCTTCTTAAAATGTACAGCAAAACCAAAAAAAAGTTAGTGCTTATTAAGGTCAGTGCTTGTTTCAATGTCAGAGAAAAATTTAAAACTTTTTTTATAAACATTAAACAAAAATGTATTGAGAAAGTAAATATTTTGGCATGGGGTTTGTTAACCAGAAGTAAAATTGGCTTTATTCACAGAAAAATAATACAACTAAAATCTATAAACAAAAGATACAAGTTAATACTATAAATGCCAATTTAAGCATACAGAACAAAACTTGAATTGAAACTAACACTGCTCAAATAAAATGCAGCAAAAGAATTTTCTTAACACAAAGTTATAACTAACAAAAAAGGCATGTAGTAATAAGGCGAAATACAAAAAGTGTTGATTAAGAAGCATTCAGTCAAATAGGTTCAATTTATCACAGGGTTTACTTTGAAGTCAGTGGCAATGAAGTCATCATAACATCAAATTTTTGGTCTTTAGCATCTGCATTTGATAAAGAAATTTTCAAAACTATTTCTATTATTGACACAGCACTTGCATTTTACAAGTACAGGGTGTCAAGAAAGTTCCCGATCCTAAACAAAATTATATAGGGCTAATGACAGAAGGTTAAATCAACAAAAGGTTTATTGTGGTGATAGAACAAAGCTCCATGAACATAAAAAAATCTGGTTTATTCAAAATGACCCCCATCTGTATCAATAACACGTTGGAGCCTCTGTCGGAAATTCTGACAAGCAGCACGAAGGGCATCTTGAGGAATTTTCTCCCATGCTCGTTTCAGGGAAGCTCGAAGATCCTCCAGATTGTTATGGGGTGAAGAACAGGCTTCTTTTTCCAGAATACCCCACACACAGAAATCCATAGGATTGAGATCGGGCAAAGATGGTGGCCACAAATCTTTGGTCCAGAATGAAGGAAAGTGCTCTTCGCACCACTTCTGCGTCTTTTTTGATGTGTGAGAAGGCGCACCGTCTTGTTGGAAGGTGAAGGGCTTATTTTTGAACTTTTCCTTCATTGATGCGAGGGCAGGGGTTAAAATATCATTGACATACGAATCTGTATTCACTTTGACCCCCTCTTTAACAAAAATGAGGGGAGATTTCCAAGATTTGGAGATCGCACCCCATACCATCACAGACAAGGGTTTCTGTCGGCGTGAAACGAATCAAAGATGATCAGGGAGGTCCTTGGGCGACTTTTTGAGAATCCTGTCATTCTGGGTGTTAAACTTCGCCTCCACCGAGAAGAGTTTTTCGTCTGAAAAAACGATTTCGCCTTTCTCCGTGCCTCCCTTCAGACGGTTCAGCAGAATTTTGGCCCTCTCCTTTCTTTTTCGCTTCTGGAGGTCAGTTAGGAGTTGTCTTGTCCTGATTTTGTACGGGGACATTTTGAGATCCTGTTCAACAATTGTTCTGACAGACTCATGGCTGATATTCATGTCTTTAGCCGTTTTCCTCAAGGATCGTTTGGGGTTCCTCCAAATTCTCTCCCTGAGGGCCTTGATCTTTGCTGGAGTGCAAGCGGATCAAGGTCGTCCACTCCTATCCCGATCCTCCATGGTTCCAAGTTCTTGGAAGCGCAAGATTGTATTGCAAACAGTCGATTTTGGTGCTTTTAGCAACTTCATAATTTTAGAATTTGAATGTCCCGCACGATGAAGTTGAATGATTGCAGCTCTTTTACTCGTTTTATTATTATTTTAGCCAAAAAAATTTAAAAAGTGTATCTGAAACATTGAAAAGGAGGATTAAGTGGAAAAATGACGTACAGAACTTATCATAATTCATTGAAGTTTTTGAATTACATTAAATTTAAAAATCGATCGGGAACTTTCTTGACACCCTGTATATAAGAAATTAATGTATAAATTCGTTTATTTTGATGTTCTGTATCATTTAAAAGTGCTTTGTAGTTTTAAATATACAGGGTGTCCATGAATTAAGGCAACCAACTTTCTCTGTTAAATTAGTGCATTTAAATTCGGTTTTTCTCAAACAACTAATACACCATTTTAAAGCTAAATCTCTGTTCTTTCATTTCAGATATAGCAAAGTTTTTTTAAATAATTATTTCCATGTCTATTGATTGTAACATTGTGATAAAACTCCACAAAAGTGGAGAAAGGAATAGTGAAATAACTAAACAGCTCAAAATGAATCGCACAACTGTCTGGAAGATGGAGATCGGAACTACCCTAGATTGGGAAGGCTGAGGCCAAAAACGGACTGTTCGTACCCCTCAACTGATAAAAAAAAAACAGGGAGAAGCTGCAATGCAACTCTCACCGAAGTTGCAGGAACTTGGCTGCTGCAGCTGGTGTAGGCAAATCCACCATGCACCAACTGTTGAGGGAAGATTTAGGAGTTAAACCCTTTAAGATGCTGCGTCAACAAGAACTCTCAGATCATCATGTGGCCATGAGGGCTGAAAAATGCAGGAAACTTTTGCAGGACATCACAGAAGACATGCTGCCCAATTTGCTCTTCACTGACAAGAATAAATTCGGCATCCAGCAAGCTGTTAACCAGAAAAACAATAGAGTTTGGGCGTCCTCATCCACGACTGAAGGAAGAATTGTCACCAGACGCCAAAATCTGCAGTCTGTGATGGTGTGGGCAGCGGTGACCACAACCAGGAGATCCCCACTCTGTTTTGTTCCAACGGGAGTGAAATTGAACTCTGAGCGGTATGTCTTAGACATTCTGGAGGATTGTCTGCTCCCCTGGGCCAAGCAACACTTCAAAGATGAACCGTGGACCCTCCAACAGAATTTGGCATCCTCCCATGGTTCAAAATTTACCCAATTGTGGATTCTGAGGAAAATCCCCTCATTCATAAGTAAGGAAGATTGGCCATCGCAAAACCCAGATCTAAACCCATTGGCCTACTGCATCTGGTCCATCTTGGAGAAAAGAGTGTGCTGCACTCATCAAACCTTGGAGTCCCTGAAGGCCAAACTGATGAAAGAGTGGGATGCTATAACTCAAGAAACACTACGTGCCGCATGCGACTCGTTTTTAGATAGATTGAAGGCTGTAGTCAAGAACAAAGGGAGTTATATTGAATAAAGTACATATCATTTGAAAGCCTATTCTTTGTCCTATTAAGTCATGAATAGCAATGCTTGTTTTAATTTTTTGTATTTTCAGTAGAGGCCAAAACGTTTGTTGCCTTAATTCATAGACACCCTGTAAAAAAAATTGCTTTGAATTAAAATTTGTCATTTTTTCATATTTTGTACCCCCATTGAAATTTTCAACACTTATTATGTGGGATTTTTTTAAAGAGCCTCACATAAATTTCTAATAGGGTTGCCATGTCCTGAATAGGAGTACCCTCTAACGCCTGCAACCAGCAGGTCATTTGCATAAATATGAAACAAGAGGGAAGCCTGGACTGATCCTTGTGGGCGCTATTCTTAAGCCATCATAACCTGCTTTGCTTTTTGGTACCAGTGGTGAGGGTAAAATTTCAATTATGAACAAGTTCCATAATCAATCAGACCATGTGCCTATCGAAGAATCCAATGTAGCTTGCAGCTAAGGCCACAGTGCCATACAGTATTGTAGTATGCCGTCAGATCAACAAACACAGTGCCACCCTTCTTTTTGGCCAAAAAGCTATTCTTGATTTCTAGAGTTAGAAGAGTGGCTTGATCTATGGTTGACCTTTCGTGCCAAAACCTATCTTGCTCTCTAGGTAGCAGTGGGTCAATAATTGGTTCAACACAGGCATAGATAAGTCTCTTCAAGATTTTGAAGGGGACACAAAGCAAAGAGATAGGTTTATTGCTCTTTGGATCCTTTTCTGGCTTATTCGGCTTTGAGATGGCAATCACTAATGTTCTTCTCAAATATTTTCCAAGCTTGAGTTGGCACATGCAAAAAGACAGGAACTTGTTTAACCAGGACTTCAAAGCAGAGCCAGCATGAAGTATAAGCTCTGGGCATAGAGAGTCAGGGCCCAGAGCTTTTCCAGCCTTTGCAGCTGTAGGGCATTGGCAAATTCTTCCAGAGAAAAATCTCCAGAGATACATTTGTCAGGCACTGTTGGAATTGTCCAGAGTTGGAACACCTCTTTAACAACAAGTCTGGCTGACTCGTGGTTTGTTGTTTTGTATGTTCCATTTTTTGCCAACTGCAAGACAATTGAGTTGACAATAATGGGACAGAGGCAACATGTGTGTCTGGTTCTGCTGGTCAAGTTGTTAATTATATTCCATGCCAGCAAGTGCAGTGCATGAAGTCATTGTTATTGACAACCTTGGACCAGCAATCTTTTTTGTTTTTCATCATAATGGGACAGCAAGGCAGAAGCAGCTGAACTAGTTGCTTCACCCTAAGGAGCCCGTAGAAAAATCTGGTAGAGGTGTTTGCATTCTGCATCTCAACACAGTCTATAGTTGTCTGCAACCATGTGGAATTGACAATTTTGCTGCTGCAAAGATAGTATGTAAATGACTAGGTAAATGATGATGAATTCAGGTGCTTACATGGTGGCAAAGGGATGATAGACCCTCAGCTTCAGAAGCAAAAGAGACTCCAAGTCCACAATTACAGTACTAAAATTTTATCAAAGGATGTCCAGATTAAGATAAATATTTATGGGTTGAATTAATATGTGAAAAGAACCAAATATGGTCCACCATAGCTTGCCCCCCTTCCATTATAACCTATACTAGTGTGGATCTAATTGGAAAGTTTTAGCAAGTCTGTTTTGGGCAATAACTTTTTTTAGTATCATCATTGTTTAGAAAAACATTCACTCCAGGTCAGACACATAGGCCTGGGGCTGAGGGTTTATCCTTTTACAACTCCAGGCTGCTGTACTTCCCAAATTAGATGCTGGCAGTGATGGTGTTGAGGCAGCATTAGGTTTTGTCATCCAAAATTGTTAGATCTTGTGCTTTGCTTGATGTATGAGGCATGATGTTAAGACATGCTCTGCAGTTTTTTCTGGGGCATCACACTCACAATTCAGTGAAGGAGCAAGACTTCATTTGTGCATAGACAAATGGAACTTTCCAATACCAGTCTGCAGGCAATTTAAGCTTAACCCAAGCTGTTCAGGACAAGCCCATTTCATTAGGCTTGGTACTGGTTTTGAGAAGGCAGTGTGTAGCCTGGACATACACTTACATTACTTAATGTTTTATTTATGATTTTTCCATTGGCAGTGCAAATGCATAGTTTGGTGAGGCTGTTTGTGAGGGATGCAGGAATCTTGTGACATGTACAAAGCATTATTCAAGAGACTGGTGTTCAGTTGTTTAGTAAAGACGTTGTACACAATCTTTTGGCACCAACACTCCATCCTGAGCCTGCAAGTTGCCTTAGCAGAGTGATATGCAAAGGTAGTTTTTTGTATTATGCCACAAGTTGGTGACAGAACATGAGTAATCTTCCAGTTTTACTCCAAGATAAGTAGGCATTGGACAAAATCTGTGTTGAGAACTGAAAAGTGTGACACGAAAAGCTTCTGGCATGGCTTTACTGAAAGCCATTTTAATTTCTTGCTGGATCATTGCTGTTTTTAAAAGTATTAACACTAGAACAACCAAGCATGTCAATTGATGTATTTCAAACATTCAACCATACATACTTTCAGCAGAAATTGCTCTATTCTAATGAAACTTTTTGAAAATTACTTTTTTTACAAAATTGCAGGCTTGGTCATTCTATAATCATGGCCAAAAGTTTACTACCAAACTTGATTTATGGCGTTTTTTTGTTGTGTTGCAATATTGCATCAGATATTGTTTCAGTTGCATTATCTTTTTTCCAGGGTAAAATCTAATGTTATCAGTCATTATTTAGGAAATATAATTTGAATGTCAGCAATAAGAATTAATTTTCTGCATTTTTTAACTGTCTGAAATGGGTAAAAACTGCTCTCTTTCGGAGGTTCAACAATGTCAAATTGTTGTTCTTCACAAGGAAGGGCACACAGAATGCCAAACTGGTGAGCAGCTTGGATGATGCAAAACAAAGTGGTTGTCCCTGTAAAACAACTCCCAGAACTGACATAAGAAAGGAAAGTGATGAATTCTCCAACATGATCAGCCAAGAAAATCAGAGCCGATTTAAATAAAGCTGGTATCTCAGTCAGCAGGCAGACTGTTAGCTGTAGTTTAGTTGAAGAATTTGGTCTGAACTGAAAAAAATCTGCAAGAAAACCGAGGCTTACCCTAAAGATGAAAAAGAAGCATCTTCAGTTTGCATTGCAGCATAAAGATTGGACTTGTGCCCAGTGGTCTTAAGCATTATCTACAGTTCAACAGTTTGCTGCAAGAAAGAAAAGTGCCTGCCGACCTCCAGGAACCCAATATAATAAAAAGTATACCCAGGAAACAGTAAACATCCAGGAAACATCCACCAAGTGTGATGGTATCAAGAGCCATTTTGATTAAAGGTACTGCCAGACTTTTCTTTTTGAAACCCGAAACCATGATGAATGGTCAAAGATACTTAAACTTAATGAAGGAGAAGCTACAACTGCACAGTAAGGTAATGTGTACAATTGTTCATTTTAATCACAAAATAAAGTGTAGCGAAACTGTATCTGCTATTACAAAGAAGGAGTACAGTAGACTGGATGATGCCTTGTGCATAGTCACTGGATCCCTGTGTCACACTCCAATGGACCACCTACCCATGCTTTCAGACATTAAGCCAGCTGAGCTTTGCCAACTTGGAGCAACACTCCCCTTGACTTGCCGTTGATCACAGGACCTTAATCTAATCATATGCTGTATGGTCTTTTTAATGGGTCCTCAGATGCTCACCTAGACAGACTAAATTTGAGATGGGTGCTCATTGTTTGAATCAGTTGTTTAAGTTGAGAAATAACTCCCTCTTATTTCACTGAAACAAACTATCAAAAGGCCAATTGGACATCATGTGTAAAACCTCATCTCCTATAGACCCCACACCACAAATGTATATTAAGTAGACAAGCGTCTTGTCAAGAGTATAAAGCACTCAACACACACTGCTTTGCATAACATCTACTACTAGATCACAAGAGACAAGGCCTCCACAACTCACTGTAACAGTAACTTTGGACATGAGCAAGGCATTTGATACAGTAAACGTACACAAAATTCATACTAACAAACATTCCAAACATTGTCATCAAGTTCTAAACATTGCCAATTACATTAAAGGATGACAAACATGTACTCAATGCAATGACACTTTCTCAAAACTTTAACGAATCAACGCTGTAGTAACACAAGGTGGAGTTCTGTGTGCAGCATTATTCAACATCTACACCTATAACATTCCACTTTCTCCAAAATAAATACAAATCACAACATCGAGTATGTTAATAGCATAATGATCATAGCATCTCACACCAAACACTAAGGCCCAATTACTTATTCATCGTTTTTGTTGTTGGAGGGGCATCCATTCCAGGTCAGACACAAACAGGACTGGGGTCGAGGGCTTATCCTTTTACTACCCCAGGCTGCTGTACTGCTTAAATCAGATATTGACAGTGATGTTGTTAAGCAAGCATCAAGTTTTGTCATCCAAAACAGCAGACCTCGTGTTCCGCGTGGTGCCCGATGCATTGGGCACGCTATTAGAACGTGATCCGTGGTTTGTTCAGCGGCGCTGCACTCACAATTTGATGAAGGAGCTAGACCTCATATGTGCATGGACTAATGGAATCGCCCAACACCAGTCCACAGTCGGTTGAGCTTAACCCAAGGTGTTCAGGACAAGCTCATCCCAACAAGCCTGGCACTGGTTATGGGTACAAAAACATGGAGCCTGGAAGTATTCTCACAGTACTCCGAATTCCATATATGGTTTGTCCATTCAAAAGCACGGATACCAAGTTCGGCAAGGTTGTTTAAAAGATTCCGCGCAGCTGACACAAACGGGCGTCATGATCTTAGCGAGCATCTGAGGATCCACTTAAAAAACCATACAAGTTATGATCAGGGTTCAGAGATCCACGGTAAATCAAGAAGAGCGAGAGCTCCTAGTCGGCGAAGCTCAGCTGGCTGGACGCCTAAAAGTATGGGTGAGTGGCTCGTTTGAGTGGTACGCAGGCATCCAGTGACTATGCGCAAGGCGTCATTTAAGACACTGTCTATGAGGCGAGTGCAAGCGCTGCGCCACCAGACTGGTGCGCAGTACTCAGCTGTTAAATAGACCAGAGATAAGGCAGCTGTGCGTAGTGTTTTGGCACGAGCACCCCACCCTGAGTCTACAAGTCGCCTCAGCAGTGTGACACGGAATTATAATTTTTTGTGCAATGCCACTAGATGGTGACAAAACGTGACAGAACGGTAAAAGTCTTTTGCTGTTATAAACTTTTAGTTAACGTATAGCCTCTCGGTTACTTAAGTGAAAGGCTGCGGTCACCGTCTTAGTGTGACACTGAGCTTCAACCTCCAAGTCTGCAGATACGCTGAAAGGGTAGACATATATTAGCTTAATGTCCCCTCCAAGTCCTTCCAGTTTCCAGAAGGAGTGTAATAATGCTAAATCATCAGCGTAAGAAATCATGGAAGGCAGATCGAATGTACATAGATGTTGAACAGGAGGGGAGACAAGACCGATTCCTAAGGAACGCCGTTTTTCAGACGCCGTAACCTGCTTTGCTTGCTGTTACCGGTTGTAAGAGTAAGTTTCAGACAAGCTCAATAATCATTCAACAACGAGTCATTCAACCATATCTTTACAAAATCTTGCCGGCAGCGTGGTCGAATGCTTATGATCAACATGGTCTCAGTTCAAAACCCACTTGGAAAAGACACTTTACGGCACTTTCACCTGCTTGATGGTCTTGGCGAGCAGTTCTAAATTACAGTCATATCTCTATTAAGAACAATTGGACAGCAATATCTGAGCATCTCCGTAAGCACATCCAGATAATTGCTTACCCTATGTATTAGCGCCTCCGTCGCTTTCCTGCGAGTCAGGAGGATATACAGGGTGTTCATAAAGTCCTGATACAATTTCAAAATTTTTTTTATGAAGTCAATTCTTAAAATATCTTAACCAGGTTTGTTTTATTTTAATCAGTGCTGCTTAAAGTTTTTTTACCTCATTTAATACATTTCTATATTGGGCATCTTTACGCGAAGCACATCAAGACGGTACTCGATTTCCTGCTTTAAAATGGACCAATTACTCGATTACACATGATTCCACACCACACATTCACTTTCGGACCATCCCTTTCAAGCTCCCCAATCTCATAGGGGTGTTCTGATCATGAAATCCTTACATTGTTTTTAGTTTACTAGAAACATGAAACGTTGCCTCGTCACTAAAACAAATTCGATTGAGAAATTCTTCATCCTCAGAAATTCGTTGCAGCATGTTATCTGCAAACTCTTTTCGTTTTGGCTTGTCATTTGGCTGAAGTCTCCGTAACATTTGCAATTTTGTAAGCGTACAATCATAACCTTTTGTGTAGAACCTTGTGCACTGTTTTAGGCGGTTCCATTTCTCTGGCAGCAGTACGGATGGACTTTATAGGAGAACGACTAAACGCTTGTCTTACATGCTCAATGTTTTCCGCAGATGATCTTGGTCGCCCACTTCTCACTGCATCCAACACTGACCCTGTCTCTATAAATTTCTTGTGCCATCGATGAATTGAAGAACGTCATGGTGGATCTTTTCCATTCTTAGTCCTGTACCTTCGCTGAGTCTGAACGTCCGGTTTTGTTTCAATGAACCAGGATACACATTGTGCCTTCTCTTGAGAAATAACCATTTAATAAGGGTTTATTTAACACATTCATAAAACACATAAAAATTATATCTGAAACATAAAATTTTATTTTAAATAAAAACTTCAAGCAGCACTGATTATAATAAAACAAACTTGGTTAAGATATTTTATGAATTGACTTCATAAAAAAATTTTGAAATTGTATCAAGACTTTATCAACACCCTGTATATTGAGATTTGGCCCGCCATTAATATCAATAATATTCGTATAAACACAGACAAAACTACAACTTCACATCTTACACCGGACCCAACTGAATATGGCACAATTGTATCACTTAAATTAAACAATCAAACACTACCTGTAACAAATCATCCAAAAGTTGTTTGCATCACTCTATACCCAAAATTAACATTTTCACAACACATATATTTTACCATCATTAAACCAAAACAAACACCTAATATTCTCAAACCACTGACTCCCAACAAATTGGGTAAACAAGAAGAATTAGTTGTCTATACATTTAAAGCTATCACTCGCTTCATTTTGGAATATGCAAACACTAAATGAAGTCCATTCAAATAACAAGATCAAGAAACTTCATATCATTCAAAACACAGCTCTGCACATGAGACAACAATACCCAACACCTATCTGAAAAAACCAGTGTTCTTTCTATTGGCACCCATCTCACGCTTCATGCTACTCAATTTAAACAAGTAATTTAATGACTTCCTGTTACATAATCTCAATGTACGAGTACTTTGATCCACAATCTTTCATAATAATTACACTAACATCATTTAGAACCAGAAATAACACCTAAAGACTGTAGAGAAAACCTCAAGCAGATTCACACTACCATCACTTCACAATACCTCAGTTCCAAAAGCACTAAAGTTACTAACTCCCCACCGTATGACATTTATCGGATCAAACATTACCACGTCACATGCGTACCAAACTTGCACATCTCAGAACCAACGAAGCATCAGTCTTACTAAGTTACCTGCACACAGTAAACCCGATATATACAAACCACGGTGTCTGCTGTGTTTTACACACACATGACACTAATCATCTAACTGTAGCCAAGTATGAACACAACACCTTGCTTACAGTCTGAAAAAAATAGCAACAGACTTCATCCAAGAGTCGAAGTATAGATTGGCTTCCTTGAAAGGTTCAGGCATGGCTACTCGAAGATATCCTTGGAGGAGACTGAATATGCGTTAAGATTAATTGTGTTTTCATTTTATCTTTGTATTTATCCTCCTGACTCACAGGAAAGCGTCAGAGGCGCTATACATAGGGCATGCAATTACCCAGACATGCTTCCGGAGATGTCAAGATATTTGCTGTCCGATAGAAATTTTTTATTTTGTATTTTCAATTTTATAGTTACATGACTGAAATTTCGAACAGCTTGCGAAGAACCTCAAGCAGAAGAAAGTGCCGTAAAGTGTCTTTCCCAAGGACAAAACAAAATGGCGCGTGTAGGTTTTGAACTTGGACGATGTCAATCATGATCACGGTGCTTTTAGCCACTGAACCACACAATATCCAAAAAGTAATTGCTGCATACTGTATTTTTGATCACTGGCATTAAATAAATAAAAAGAAAAACCTACACGCTTTTAGCTGGCTTTTTATTTACATCATCTGTGTAAGAAATGAGCAGTAAGCTTCAAATGCAGCTTGATAATTGTATTTTGCAATAAGATGCAATATTTACTAGTTCTTAAGGTCAATAGTTTTAAATGATTAATTAACGTAACTTTAAGCTTTTTTTTCTTATATCTATTATAATTAGTTTGCTATGCACATGCTTCGTCCACATTGAATTCTCTTATTCAATCTTATGATTCTTTAGAGGAATACGTCACTTGTCACACGTGCAAATCTCCTGATACGCTGCTTGAGCGCGACGTTCGACTTTACTTTCTCCGATGTCGCGTTTGTCAATCACGATGCTCAGTGGCAGCGATAAAGTCCGGCTTCCAGGCAGTTACAAACAAACGGGCCAGAATGCGTGCGAAAGCATTGGCGTGAAGTTGCTTTCCGATAAGCTTGTCGGGTTTCGTGTCAATAAACCTTTTCATGTTACGAAATTTGATGACGTGTGGTGATCGGTAGAACTATTTGCTGGGTTTGTTCATAAAGATAATAAAATCTTCATACTCATTGCCATGTTGGTGTGATTATTGAAAGACTCCAAATTTTATTACTTTAAAGCAAGTGAGGTAGGCTCCGTGCCTTTGTTGATATCGCTACTTATTTCAAGCTTTGCGGTTGTCGATTTTTCTTGGAGCCGACTGCTACATTGATAGCTTGTGAACTTTTGCTCCCTCCTTAACCAACTAAAACTTGTTATTTTGGTTAAGTTAAGATTAATTAATACATACGAATAATTTTGCAGAAATTTCTTTTGGTTCTAGTTATACCCTAGTTGTACATTTTTCTTTTGAAACCACTTAAATGTATTAATTTCTTGCGTTGTTTTTTACTGTGACATGATGTTTCTTCTCGTTCGTTTACAGAAAACTCGCTTTTACTGGACAATCTACCTGTTAAAATTCTTTTGGTTCTAAAAAAGAAAAACTTATCTGGAGCTTAAAAATTTGTTCAGAAAAAAGAGAAATTTAGTAGCATAAAAGGCATCCTGCGTAAAAAACGTTTGACTCGATTACTGTGAGTCATCAGATATTAAATTATGAGAATGCCTCTATTTTCAATAAGCCTAAATACGTATGAAAGCCCACAAAATGCATAGTTAATATCTTTAATTCTTTTTATAGAGGCAGCCTAATATCTTCTGACATCAACAACTGTTTTACCTCAGTCGCACGGTTCTTAAAAGATCATGTGCCCAATCCCAAGCGAAATATTAATGTTTTACACAAATACTTGTGCCACTGTAATAGGCCGCAGAGATGAGCACGAAGCGGATACGGATTCGGATCGTAGGTTTTTTAACAAAACCAGAATCAAAATGAATTTTTTTAAATTTATTTTATTTTTATATTTATCCTCCCAACTTGCAGGAAAGCTACGGAGACATTAATACATAGAGGAGGCAATTACCCTGACCTACTTCCGGAGATCCCAAGATATTGCTGTCCCTTGTAATTCAAAAGAGATATGACTTTAATTTAGAACTGCTTTCAAAGACCACCAAGCAGGAAAAAGTTCCGTTAAGTGTCTTTCTCGAGGATAGAACAAAATGGCGCGATTAGGTTTTAAACTGGCACCATGTCGATCACAACCCCGACGCTCTAACCACTCAACCACGCTGCCGACAAGTTTAGCTTATTAGGATCTCTGTTTTTCCCACGTAAGAGCTAAAAATAAGATGAGAGTTTTTGAATAAAACCTGTAAATCAGGGGTCAGGAACCTAAGGCTCGCGAGCCAGATGTGGCTTTTTTTGATAACGGCATCTGGCTCTTTTGCTGACAAGCATAAACTAGCGCACATAAAAAAAAGACCTGCGCACACAAGATTTCAAAAGTGAAAACCCTTTTTTTAGAGCACTACGTTTTTTAGACCAAAATCGAGAAATCTGAGTCAGATTCAAGGTGAAGACTTTTTTTTAGAGATCACTACAGAGTCAATAGTCAATAAGTTTTACTTAGCAAAAAAAGACCAAAGTTTGCTCAAGGCAGGGCTGCGAACTCGAACTCGGCAATTTTGGGCCGAACTCGAACTCGAAAAATAAAAATTTCTGAACTCGAACTTGAAAAAAGTTTGTGGAGTTTGAATTCATTTAATGAGTATATTTGACTATAACATTTCTCAGCGATGGTGCCAAATTATAATTTGCTACCCTTTTTTATTTTGTTTAATAATAGATTGAAATTGGTAACATTGATGACAAAGCATTTTTAACATGTGCTCAGTTTTTCGCGGTTGAATTATTCTCTTAACTCTATTCCGACTGTATTTTTTCAACTCTATTTTGTGAACTCGAACTGAAAAAATTGAAATTTAAAAAACTCGAACTCGGACTTGCAATTTTTTTTGTGAACTCAAACTTGAACTTGATTAAAAATGCTTCGAGTTTGCAGCCCTGGCTCAAGGACAAATTTTTGCCCACACACTCATACACACAGCTAAAAATTAGAAGAAACAGTGTATGGCTCTCACGGAAATACATTTAAAAATATGTAGGTTTTATGACTCTCTTACCCAAAAAGGTTCCCTGCCCCTGCTATAAATGATGCAAACAAGAAATATACAATTTTTGTTAAACCTATTTATGCCGAAGATTGCAGATTTTTAATTTGCTGCTACATTTTATAAATTTATGCTAATTCTGCTAGTCTTGTAGAAAACTTAGCTGAAGCGTATATCGTGCAAAGTCTTTTGAGGTCAATCCCGTACGCCGTTCTGAAGTCGAGTTATCTACGCCCTCGATATATACCTGCTGCAATAAACTTTTCTTCAAAATCTTTATTACTAGTCAGGGCGTGGAACTGGATCCATAAATCGGTATTAACCGTTATTATATCAACCTGAATTCCGGTATCACCCAATGAAAACACTAATGAAATAATCAAGGAAGTTGCTCAAAAATTAAATATTAAACTTTTGGACAGTGATATTTCCACTTCTCACAGAATTCCTGCTATGAATGGAAAACATCCAGCAATAATTGTAAAATTCTCAAACAGAGATAAAAGAAATATAATATTTAGTAACAGAAGAAACTTGCATAGCAAAAAAGATTATAATATTAGAGGTGCTACAACTATTTACATCAATGAAAATTTAACACAAAGAAAAAGAAACTTATTTGCAAGATCTTACAAAAGAAAAGTTGAACAAAATTACCAATATATATGGACCAACAATGGACAAATTTATCTTAGAAAAACCAAAACTGATCAAAAAATTGAAATCAGCAATGAAGAAGATCTCAATAAAATTGTTTAAGTATTGTATAAATTCAATTTTTATTTATTGTAAATCTAGTTGATAAAAAAATGTCTGATCAAATCATAACTCAAGTATTAACAACCAGTAAACAATTACCTCTAAATATGGGACTTATTGACACAGATAATTCTTATATCACAGTAAATGATTTTCAGAATAAATATGCTCAATCCAATGATTTTTTTTGTTACATATTAACATTCGAAGTATTAATAAAAATTTAGAAAGACTTGAGGAGTTGTTGGTTGAACTTGGTAAACTGCCAGACATAATTGCTATCTCTGAAACTAAATTACAAGCTAAATTCAATTTTTGTCTTAATGGATATAATTTTATACAAAACAATTCATCTACTAAAGCTGGTGGAGTAGGAATGTTCATAAAAAATCACATTAATTATACTGTAACAGATGAATATAATCTAAACTATTTTGGCTGTGAAGAGATGTGGATTAAAATTAATATGAATCACTCAACAAAAGTTTTTAGTGTACTATATCGACATCCTAAATGTAATCTTGTGCAATTTTCAGAGTCTTTGGAAAATTCTTTGACAATATTAAACAAACAAAAATTAACTTACTATATTTCTGGGGACACAAACATAGACCTACTTCAAAATGAAACAAACAATAACATTAAAAATTACTCTGACATGTTATTTAGTATGGGTTGTCTTCCATTAGTTAAATTTCCAACACGTATATCTAATACTTCTTCAACACTTATTGATCATATATACACTAACAATATCCTACACAAAAACACCACACATATTCTTATTAATGACTTGTCTGACCATTTACCTGTTCTAACTTTATTACACACTGTTAAAAATACACCTAAAAATGTATGCACAATCCATATACGTGATACAAAAAATTTTAACTCTGAAAAATTTTTAAATGACTTAGAGGAAGCATTAAGAAATTTAAGTTGTGAAGAAGGTTCAATAAACAACCACTTTAACAACTTCATCTCAAAGTTTGAAAATGTATTAAATATTCATGCTCCCATGAGGAGACAAACCAAAAAAGAGAAAATAATCATGCAAAAACAATGGCTTACTAAAGGTATAATAATATCAAGTAAAATAAAAAATAAATTATTTCAACTAAGTTTAAATGGAAAGCCTGAAGATATAAAACGATACAAAAATTATAGAAACAAACTTAGTCACATTAAGAAACAATCAAAAAAAAATTATTTTCAGAAAATTTTAACTGATTCTAAACATAACTTAAAATTGTTATGGAAAACCATTAATGACATCACTAAATTTAAAAACAAGCAACAAGAATCAATCGAAGAGATTGTGAATGATGAAAACAAAACAATTACTGATCCTGTCAAAATGGCAAATACATTTAATACTTATTTTTCAACTATTGGTTCCAAATTAGCTAGCAAAATTGATAAACCATCCAATAACTGTAATTATTCTTGTAATTCATATATTTCAAATAAAATGACTTCCTTTTTTCTTAATCCAACAACCATGTATGATATTGTAAAACATATAAATAATTTGAATCCTGTAAAAAGTTCAGGACCTTGTAAAATACCTATAAAGTATATTAAAATGTCCATGAATATTATTGCACCTTTATTAGCAAAACTATATAATCAGTGCATAATTGAAGGAACATTTCCAAGTATTTTGAAAATTGCACAAGTTGTACCAATATTTAAGAATGGACCAAAAGAAAAATGTTGTAACTATAGACCTATATCTCTTCTCAGCCCATTTTCAAAAATCTTTGAAAAATGTATATATGAGCAATTATACTCTTACCTTATTAAATACAATATACTTGCACCTAATCAATTTGGATTCAAACAAAACTGCTCCACTAGCCAAGCTGTGAGAAAACTATATGATGAATTGGTACAAAATATTGATCAAAAACAAATAACATGCTGCATTTTTCTTGATCTTAGTAAAGCATTTGATACAGTTGATCATAAAATATTAATACAAAAACTTGATCATTATGGTATTCGTGGCTTACCCCAACAACTGATCAAGAGTTATTTAGATAATAGGCTCCAATTCACCTCTGTGGCTGGGACAACATCAAATCTCAATAACTTGTGGAGTACCACAAGGTTCCACACTCGGACCACTCTTATTCTTACTGTATATAAATGATTTACCACTAGTATCAAATTTAAACACAAAACTATTTGCTGATGACACTGTTTTAACTGCAACTAATACAACAATCAATACTTTAACCAGTGCAACTAATATAGAATTAGAAAAAATTGATAATTGGATGAAATTGAACAAATTAACAATTAATTACAAAAAATCTCAATTTATGCTTATTTCCAAAAAAAAACAAAATTATGACAAGTGTATTATAACTATTGGAAATCACAAACTTGAGCAAGCAAAGCAAGTAAAATATTTAGGTATTGTGTTTGACAAAAGTTTAACTTGGCGGGAGCATATCCAGCACTTATGCTCTAAGCTTTGCAAAGGGTGCTGGGCATTACTAAAACTTAGAAATTACGTAGACCTAGCAACTCTAAAAACTGTTTATTATAACCTTATACACTCATATTTACAATACTGCATTTCCTCTTGGGGACTTGCATCTACCAGCACTCTTGCTCCTTTGAGAATATTGCACAAGCGAGCAATAAGAATAATGATGTTTGCTAAAAGACAAACTCCTTCATCGCCTCTATTTTATTCTTTAAATATTCTCAAAATTGAAGATCTTTGTAAATTTGAAATTGCAAAATTTATATTCAAACTAAAAAATATTCCTGACTTTAACTACATGCATAATTTAAAACCAATAAACCAAATTCACAAGTATAATACCAGACTTTCAAAAAACAATTATTTCTTACAAAGAAAAAAAACTGAAACCGGTAAGAAATCATTGGAATATATTGGATCAACCATTTGGCTAGATTTACCAAGTGAAATCAAATTGTACTCTTTTCCAAAATTCAAACAACAGTTAAAGTTTTATTTATTATCAAACTATATATCAACTTGAACTATATTCAATGATTTGATTTATTGTATAGACTATTACATAATCTATGTAGCCTCAATAAACCTACTTGATGTGCTATTTTATATACCTGTAAAAGAAATGTTCTCAAATTGTTAAAGCTTATCTTTAATATAATTTTGCCTGATCAATTTATTTACACCACTTTGCTGCTTGTTTCTTGCTAGTAACTGATTGACCTCTACTTAAAGTCTACTTTTACATATGTCTGTCTAATATTGTGTTTTTGTTTTCCAACATGTCCTTGTCCAATATTGTGCTTTTGTTTTACAATATGTCTTTGTTCAATACTGTATTATTGTTTTTTTTTGTTTACGCTGCTAATGTTAATGTTTTCATTGTATATTATTATTATTTTGGCTTTATTTGTTTTGCTATCTCATAAATTAAACTAATAGTATGATTACTTTTTTCGTCTTGATATTGTTATTGTTAATATGCTCATTGTATTTTTTGTCTTATTTATTTATTTTTTTATTTTTTTATTTCATTGCTATTCTTAATATTTTCATTGCATATTATTTTATTTTGGCTTTATTTGTTTCTACTATTTTGGTACATATTATATTGTTATCTTCAAAAATTAAGGTGGCTTTGGACATAGAAGACCGTATGGTCATTTCCACTGTCTCCTTGTGCATCATTATTTGATATGTATTTCTTTTAAATTGTCACGTGTTTATTGCACTAAATAAAAAATTGATTGATTGATTGATTGATTGATTGAATCGGAGCTGAACCCAAAAAAATAAATTTGCTGAACATGAACCGGAGCTATATTTTAAACAGATTCGGATCGACGCTCTGACTTTAATTTTATGTAGGTTTAGATAAATCACAATTTTTTATTTGAAATTGCCACAATTTATTTGGTCACTGACTTGCTGTGTGGTAGAACAGAAAACGTTCTAAACGACTTTGTATAGGCGATAAATTAAAATAAAACATTGGTCACATGACCTAAGTAAAACGCAATTTTAATAGATAGTATGCTCAAGCAGTAAAATAAAAAAATTATTAAAATGAAGACGCATCAAAAATAACGAAACAAACTCATAGACATAAAATCAGATCTTGAGACTATGATGATTATTTTTAACTTTGTTAAATACCTTAGTAGGCTCCAACATGCACAACTTTTTTGTTATTGCCGGCTGCATTACAGCGTTGTTTTTAATTTATGGCCGCTAGTGAGTTATGGCAAGCAGATGAAATTATGTATTACCATATAAAGTAACAAGTTTCATTGATAATATGCTTTTTATTCCTGCCATTGTAATAAAACAAAATGTCTCCATTTTTAAGGATCAAATTTATTCAAATTTAAGTCGTGAAACATTATAGGCTTATTGATGATTTTATAAATCTCACTTGCGTGCAAATAAACTTGCAAAATCAATCAAGCTACGCAGTAGTTGTCACACTAAAGCTGCGAGCAAAATTGTATGGTCAATAATTCGTATTAAAAGTGAACCAAAGCAGCATTGTTATAATTGTTTCGAAAAAGGAAAAAATTTAAGTTAAAGTTTTAACGGAATGAGGGAGTAAATTTTGAACTACAATCGTGTCAAACACATTAAACAGGATTTTCACTGAAAACCTATACGACAAAGAAAGGGGAATCCCCATGATTTGACTTTAATTTTGTTTTACACTTGACTAAACATCGCTTCTCTCGTTTTAAGAAGGTTCAAAATCTCTTTTGCATCGCTATTAGTGGTGTCGCGGATACAAAATTTTGTGTCCGCAGCCCGCAAGTATTTTTTGTGACACCACACTGCACTGCAAAGTTGTTACCAAAAACTTACACCGCACCGCGCTGCACCGCAAATCACATACTTAAATAGAAAATTTTTAAACATCTTTTCCTTTTTTTAAAAATGGTGTTTGTTCAAACAATACTCACAGTTGTAGTCATCAAAGTAAGCCCTTATATTTCAGATTCTATAGCTATTGGCTATTGGCATAATAGCTTTTGGCATTAGCAATTTCAATAGCTATTAGCATAATCTTGCTATATCATTGGAAGCACTTTAAGCACATTAGTCTGCTTGGCATCCCAGCAAGCAGCCTTAATTCTGTAATGTCTCTAGCTAAAAAAAAAAATAATAATAATTTCAACCCAACAGCAATATCTTGGCATCAAGATAATTAGGATCTATTCAAGAAGTCACCGTATGTAATTTTTGTTTGTGAAATTAACTCCAAATTCTCAGTGGTTATTATCACTTCTTGAAAGGTTTTTTTTCTCTTAGTTTTCTTTCTAATTCCATCCTGGTGCTGAATGGAGATTCCAGGTAAGTTTTACCAAAAAAATTGCTTACAATGACTTCTTGAAGAGAGCCAATAATTGCACTTAGAATAATGCCCTTTAATGCTTTTCTGCAAGTTAAAAAGATATATAAAGAAAATATAATTATCTCTTTTTTTACAAACACAAACCTTGCTTACTATCAAGTTTGTTTTTTTTAATGTTGTTAGCTTGGAATTTGAAAAAATAATCACTTGAACATATTGCATAAATTACTTACATTTTTTAACCATAAAACCTTACCAAAACCCTTGATACGCATTTGTGGTCAAAGCAATAGTTGTTGTCATGCTAAGCTATTTTTGACAGCTATAACAATATACCAAATCCTCACAAATAAACTTTATTAAACTATATTTAATAAGTGCATTCAATTTAAGGTGTAGTTAACTACTATTAAAAATTACATTCTGAAAGAAATCACAAAAAATTAGATACAAGTAAATTAAACCATTAATAAGTTCAGTTAAGATCAATTTTTATTCAATTCATTTGATTTTAAATAATACCAAACTAACCATTGCAGCTAAATAGACTTTTCAAAGTTAAATCTGGTAATGTTTTGTTAAAGCATGTTGCATAATAGATTAATATCCAATTGCAACATGAAGAGAAAACAATGTAATTTTAATACATTTATACAAATCTTTTTTTTGCAAAAGGCCTTTATTTCTTTACTTTCTTAGATGAAAATAGGTCATAAACTGTCATATAAGATTAGCAACTAAATTACAAACTCCTTTTTTGCAGTTTGTACACATCTACATAATGGTGCTTTAGCTTTTAGAGTTTTTTCAAGGTATTTTGCTAAATGCAACATGTTAACACTGTGGTGTATGTATTTTAAACTATTTTAACGGTTTCTAACATGTTACAAAAAGAATTGCTTTATCTTCATCAATACATTTTGTATGACCCCAAATTTAAATTGGCTTTTGTTAAATCAATTGGACTAAGTTTACCATTTTTAACTTTTTTGTAATATATAAAGGTTGCTTTAAGCCTTTCAGCTTTGTCCTAACTATGTTGGAAATAATATTATAGTACTTTTTAATGCTCTATTGAAATCATAATTTACATAGTTGCATAGATATAGCATTTAAAAATTATAAAGGTATTGAGACACCACCAGAAAGACTTTGAAAAACTCATTACAGAGTACTTTTCAGTTAAACTTTAAAAAAAAATTAAGAAATATCTACAAGTTGCTAAAATTAATTATTGAAATGTAATTACTTATTAATGGTTGGCAACTTCCATTTTACATTGAGAGGATTTTCAAAAACTCATTCTACAGTTCTATGTCTGATTTTATAATCTGCTTTTTTGTTTTGCTTAAATTAGTATTTCCTATATAAAAAAACAATGGCCTTTAAAGTTCGGGTGCTTTTTTAGTAAGTAACACAACAGGATATTTTGTAAAGAAGGTTTATTAGGATAAGTAACAATAGTTGGTTGTCGTTCATTATTAGCCGAGTTTAGTTGAGTACCTTTTAAATTTTGGAAAATCCCCAAAAGCTGCGAGGTTAGTAACGGCGAAAAGTGAATATAAACCCTAATAAATGATAAAAAAAGCTAAGACTTTGGTTTGGTATTGAATAATCGGGTAAAAGGTATAAAATAATCCAAATGCCAGGTTGATTAAAAAAGTGGGGAACCTTCACATGTTCTAATTCAAGTTTATCTTCAAAATTCACATTGCTAATTCTTTCCTAGTAATATTTTTTACAAGCCTTTCTCTGCTGTACAATTAGATTCCATTGCTTTCTTTACGTTTAGGATAGTAATGTCGCGGATACAAAATTTTGTATCCGCAGCCCGCAAGTATGTTTTATTTGTGACACCACACTGCACTGCACCGCGAAATTGTTACCAAAAACTTACACCGCACCGCACTGCACCGCAAATCATATATTTAAATAAAAAATTTTTAAACATCTTTTCCTTTTTTTAAAAAGGTGTTTGTTCAAACAATACTCACTGTTGTAGTCATCAAAGTAAGCCCTTATATTTCAGATTCTATAGCTATTGGCTATTGGCATAATCTTGCTATATCATTGGAAGCACTTTAAGCACATTACTCTGCTTGGTATCCCAGCAGGCAGCCTTAATTCAGTAATGTCTCTATAGCTAAAAAAAAAACAAATAAAAAATTTCAACCCAACAGCAATATCTTGGCATCTTCAAAAGCTGATAAGATAATTAGGGTCTCTTCAAGAAGTCACCATATGCAATTTTTGTTTGTGAAACTAACTCCAAATCCTCAGTGGTTACTATTGCTTCTTGAAAGGCCTTTTTTTCTCTTAGTTTTCTTTTTTATTCCAACCTGGTGCTGAATGGAGATTCCAGGTAAGTTTTACTGAAAAAAATTGCTTACGGTGACTTTTTAAAGAGAGCCAATAATTGCTTTTAGAATAATACCCTTCAATGTTTTCCTGCAAGTTAAAAAGATATATAAAGAAAATATAATTATCTCTTTTTTTGTAAACACAAACCTTGCTTACTATCAAGTAAATAAAACATGCTTCCGATCATATATCCACATATGCCGAACATGTTAATTAAGGTCTCTTAATTAAGATCTCTTAAGAAAAACGGAAGCTTTTTTAATAAAAAAAATTTAATTTATTTACTGCTACTATTGTGATTTATTTTTATTTCACCAGATTTTTAGCGTATTAGACAGGGCTGCCAACTCGAACTCGAAGAACTCGGCAATTTTGGCCGAACTCGAACTCGAAAAAAAAAATTTCTGAACTCGAACTTGAACTCGAACTTGAAAAAAGTTTGTGATGTTTGAATTCATTTAATGAGTAAATTTAACTATAACATTTCTCAGCGATGGTGCCAAATTATAATTTGCTATCCTCTTTTATTTTATTTAACAATAGATTAAAATTGGTAACATTGATAACAAAGCATTTTTAACATGTGCTCAGTTTTTCGCGCTTGAATTATTCTCTTAACTCTATTCCGACTGTATTTTTTCAACTCTATTTTGTGAACTCGAACTCGAACTCGAAAAATTGAAATTTAAAGAACTCAAACTCGAACTCGGACTTGAAAATTTTTGTGAACTCGAACTTGAACTCGAACTCGATTAAAAATGTTTCGAATTCGCAGCCCAGGTATTAGATGTTCCTTTTCCATTTTAGAACCCTTGCAGTGTTCCACTGACAAACAAGCTTGGGAAGCACAGCTATATACTGAAGTAATAAAGAAATAAATTTCAAACTTCTAGTTCTCAGGCCGCAAAAAATATAGCAATTATTTTATGTTTTCTATTTCTGAATACAATTTTTTATATATAGCTGCCACAAAATGACTTGAGACCTGCCTAGTTTTTTGAAAAAACGCAAAGTTTGTTTGTACTCTTGCTTTTATTAAAACCATAACCATATATTTTAATACTTAGTCATATTGCCCTTATATTTAATTACCATTTGCAAACGCTTGGGCATAGAGTTACTCAAATTTCTGAAATATTCCGCTGTCATCTCCAGGCACCAAACTTTTTTCAGCGCTTCTTTCATTTTTCCAAGGTTTGTTATTTTCTGTTCTGACATAGTTTTTCATCTTGTGCCAGAAATTTTCGATGGGATTTAAATTCAGGCTGTTGCCAGTCCATTCAAGAATATTTATTTGCTTTCGTTCGATGTATCTTGTCACCTTCCTGGACTTGTGGCAGGGTACATTATCATGCATAAACACCTCAGAGCCATGAATGTTGTAAAAGTTGAGCATGTGGTCTTCCAAGACTTGCAGATAGAGATAGGCATTCATTTTTTTATTGTTTAGGAGAAAGTACAGACCTTCCCTTCCTTTCTCTCCTGAAACACATTCTCATACCATTACTGACTGCGAATGTTTAACAGTTGGCACTGTGTATCGAGCGTCAAAGTGATCAGATAATTTTGAACGCCAGACGGTGGTAGACCCCATCTTCAAGACTTGGAAATTGCTCTCATCGGAAAACATCACTTTCTTCCACTGTTCAGTTGTCCAATGTGCATGTTTTTTGTAAAGGACGTTGCAAGACGTGGCAAAGGACGTTGCAGACTTTGCAAGACGCTGTTTTTTCATTCTCTCATTAATCATATGTTTTTTGACTGCTACTACAAATCTGTACTTAGTAACTTTATTTGTTGATAGATGAAATAAAAGGCATCCCCCAAAAATAAGCCCTACTGTGATATTTTAGAGTGAGAATTAATATAAGCCCTGTCTTATTTTCGGAGAAACACGGTAGCATGCAGTTATCTCAAAAAAAGTTACAAATTTGAGATACTTATTTCGTTTACTTAAAAATGAGACTAAAAAATTGTGCTTGTTATTTTTGTAGGACTTCGCGATGATACGTCGTATTGCAATTTTTTTTCGATAAAAAAATTAATTTTATCATATTTCGCAACTTTAGTAAATTTAAGAATAGTAATAAAGTTTATTATCTTGTAATTTCCTGTAATTTGTTGGTGGTTTTCAGTATTTAAAAAAAAAAAAGATAAAATTTCGGGAAATTATTTATAACTAATTAGGCGTACCATAATATTTTTGAACTGATGAATCGGGACGTTAGTTAAATCGTCCCAAAAAGTTATGATCTCCAAAAAAAAAGATCTTCACTTTGCATCTGTCTCAGATTTGTTGATTTCGGTCCTAAAAAGTAGTAACATTTTTAAAGAAAAGGTCTTCGTTTAAATTTGGAAATTCGGAGACATAATAGTTTAACCGGGCGGAACACCGGAACAAGGTAAAAAAATTTGAAATGTAAATTAGAATTAAAATATAAAATAGAAAGCATTTATAAGCTTTTGTTCAATTAATAAGTAAAGTAAGTATCAATAACAAGTAATTTTGTTCAATGCGTTCCTGCATTACCAGATTGAAAATGGACCAAACAAAATTTGCTCAGTTTAACTTGCGTATTGAACAAGTATATATTATATTTTATCTTTTGTGCGCTCCTTATTTACTAGATATATAAGTTTTACTCAATTTTCGTGACATAAAATCTAGTGCGAAATGACTGTAAGAAGAACATTTTAGAGTAGCATATTAACTCAGGTAGAATTTTTTTTTTGACCAAACTCAAATTTTTTGCCGGTATTTACTTTTCATTGAAGACAATGCGCTACCAGCGTAACTGCGAACACCGCTAAGCCGCAAGAGCATACTGGCGGTGGTTCCGATAGGCTGACCACTACGAGTCAGCTAACACGGATTGGGTAAATGTAATGATTTATTAATTTGTTTGATCGTTTACGCCAAGTTTTGAAATCCAGACCTTAAAACCTAATTGATATCGTTTCGTTTTAAAGCGCTTAATTTGATCATCATAATTAGTAGTTTTTTTTATTGAAGCTTTATGCTGGCAGCCAGACATTTAATGTTAAAATCTTTTTGTTAGTGATGATCTCTCTTTTAGTTAATCTTGGCAACGTTGTTTTGAGCGTTATCGCTCTTGTTGGTTAAAGCCACAGATTTAGTGGTATTAAATAAAGACAAGCATTTATAACAGTAAAGTCGAGCTAAACCCTGCAGTTTGAGGTGTAAAGACCACAAACAAAAAGTTGTGTCAGCTGTTTAAGTTTTCAACTTTTCAGCTGGGGTCAACAACAAGCTATATTGTCCTAACAAGTTCTAACAAGAACAAAGCAGGTCTGTCGGCAATTACTTGTTGATTGACTTGACCATTCTTATTTACTTTTTATTGTCCGAAGTTTTCGTAAAATGCTACCAAATATCAATAGAATGTGCACAGTAAAAGTGATGTCAGTGGTGAAGTAAAATTCGTTGCCAGATTTTATTTGATGCTTGATAACTCCCGTTAAACAATACGGTGACAGCAAATATAGAACAGCTTGTTAATTTAATGAAAAAGGTTAAACTTACTACAAACACATATTTGAAAAATTATAATCGTTAAATATTTAAAGTTATTTAAATTAAATTATATAAATTAAACTACTAAAAGTTATTGGACCAAACTGCGTTAACCATATTTACATCAGCAAAATGTCGTAAGGAGATTACGACAACACGTCTGGCAATCGAAAGTTAAACGAAAATATACCACGCGTCGTGAGTTAATTTCTTTGTTTAGGCGTTTTGGCGGAGTAATTATGAATTTTGAAAGGGAAAAAAATTACGGTAACAGTCACAACGGCAAAAAAAGCTGTAGCTGTATTAGAAACAAATTTTATCAAGTAGTTTTTTTAACCCGTACAAGTTCAGTTGTTTGCGGCCAACCACGCATTGTTTTTTTGTGTGATATCTCTCTGTTCCTACAATACAGCCACCAAGTTTCATCGACGTCAAGCTGTAACGTTCAGTTTTTTGTTCAGAATTCTTCAACCTTTCGATTGGAAAATCAAGCTTGGCCTATATCATTTTGGGTGGATATTCCCTCAGAACAGAAACTCAAAGATGCAGGTATCCTTGATATTTTTCCTTTTAAACATTATAAATCTTCAACGTCCCTTCAAACTGGAAAGCTTTTTAAATCTTTTCTTCGACAAAGTAAGAAAAAAAAGACGTACTAAACCTAACAAAATCTCTATTTCAAGTAAATGGTGTAAACTGTAAAGCAAACACACGGATGTCAAAAGCACTTCCCAAGAGAGCTGGTGGTTATTCTGATTGTATTTTAGGTATTTATTTTGGTACAAAACATTGTGAGGACGGTAGTAAATGTGCTTCTTGTGCTAGAAGTGGTGTTGATGTTTTTGATTGTTATGCGGCTGTTGATGGTAGTGACGATAATAAGGATGAATGTAGCGTTGATAAGAATGTTTGTAGCTATTTTCAAGAGGTCGCTAATAGTGATGTCGTTAAGTGTGACTTTCCTTTATTCATTTTTTTTATGGAGGCCTTACTTTTCGTGAAAAACAAAACATTTTTCTGTGAAAGTTAAAACAAATTTGGTCCGTGCTGCTGCTCCAGTAAAAACTTCAACAAAATTTTCGGGAGTTTTATGTTGTGCAGAGATTCTTTGTTGTAATTTGATAATGACGCTTTAGAAAAAAGTCGTTCTTCAAAACATAAAGTTTAAACAAAAAAACGTTTCTTCTGACAACTGACGAAAGAACTTTGCTTCTCTCTAATGTTCCGCTAAAAACAATAGACAGACTACCGAATGTTCCATATTGCAAACAAATTGTTGGTTGTGGTGCAACCAAAAAAGTTAAAAGCAAAAAAAATCCAAAAATATTAAAAAAAATGATCTTGTGTCACATCATTATATGCACATGCACTAGCAAGAGCCTTAATTAGCCTGAGTACAACATCCTTTTCCAAAAAGCGATAAGATGCCTCTCAGTTGCTTGGACCATACATTCCAAATGTTACATTTGGCAAAGTCATCTCAAAAAAGTTTTAGGCAGCGACTCCAAAACAAATTTGAATGAAATAAACATTTTAAAAAAGAAATAGAAAAGCATTACTTAAAGTTATTAAAAAAGTCCTCGAAAGTAATTAACAATGTGAACTTAAAACAAGAATTTGAAGAGCAAAATTCTCAGAAAAGTGGCCTTATAAGCTTACACAACACTACTATTGATTCATCTATCGATGTTTCAAATCAAGCAAATAGACAATTTGAAAAATCGAAACCAAATGATAGCAATGAAAAGCCGGAAAAATTATATTGTATTTGTAGAAGTCCTAATAATGGCAGTTTGTATGTATTTTGTAAAGCATGTCAGGAGTGGTTTCATCCAAAATGTGTTTTTGAAAAGGATCATCTACCTTTAACCTTGTCTAAAGAGCAGTGGAAAAAATGTAATTGTGTTTGTGCAGGTGTAAACTTGTCTTTAAAAAATAATTTGACTACGTTGTACCATTCGGTAAAAACTGTAGATGTTTTCAATGAAGTTAATAAAATTCACAAAGCCACCACAACGCTGGACAAACAAAGGTTTGCAGAAGTTTCGGTTAATATTGATTTTTATAAACGCCAATGTGAAAAAAAGGAAGAAAACTATGTTTATTGAAAAAACAAGAAATACTTTAAACCACTTCAATCATGTTTTGCTGATTGCCAGTCATCGAAAAAGTAGCAAAAGAGCGATGTAAACATAAATACACCAACTAATATTAATAATCAGTATATGTCAAAAGCGTGGTTGAAATAGAGAAAAAGCGCTTTCAATATGTAGACTTAAGCTCTGTTCAAATTAAAATCAGTTTAGACGATTGGAAAAAGATGACTGCTGATAGATCAATAAATAGATTTGGATCGTATTATTATTCGGAAATACTTTTACCGAAATTAAAAGTACTATACAACTGTTATGTACCATGCATCGCAAATCACTACTTGAGAAAACCTGAAAAAGAAACAAAACTGCATAATGTTAGTGAAAAATACTACGAAGTTTATGTTAATATATATGGTCGCCATGCACACTGCTGTAACTGTGAGGTGTTTGGAAAAATTTCTTTTTATTCGTATGAACATTGCGTGAAAGGAATTGTTTCACTCTCAGGAAATAGATCGCATTATGTTGCATGTGTTAAAAGTAAACCAATAAAAGGTATTTTAAAAAGAAAACTTATAGAAGAATTGCAACACCAAACACCAAATTTAATGTATCGAAAACTTCAAAACTCTCTTAATGATCAGGAACGCCTATGCGGCGCTCATACATGCGCGCCTTCACAGTCTGTATTGCGCAATTTAAAATATAAAGGTGCTGCTTGCACCCGCTATAGTGATAATTGGGTGGTTAATGTAGAGGTATTCGCTAAAATACTTAAAGAAAACATTGAAACATTTATCAGAGACATTTTTCATCGTCCTCGAGGAATAATATTATACAGCGATAAACAAATAAAAGCGTACAATTTAATTTGCAAAAACGATATTGTTTATTTTGATTCTACGGAAAGTGTTTTGAAACGTATTGAAAACTACAAGGATTTCCAAATTTATACATTATTGGTGCGCAATCCTTTCAAAGGCGGTCCCGGCCTTCCTGTAGCTACTTCTATTTCCACAAGACACAACGCTGGTAGTATTCGGCGTTTCTTGGAGCTGTTTCTGCTTGACGCCGTTAAAGTTTGCGGATTTAATCACAAACTAATTATCGTCATGATAGACGGCTCCATGGCTATCTGGAATGTTGTGCTTAGAGCATTTACGAACGAAACACGCGTAGAATACTATCATCGCTGTTGGAGAATTGTTACTAGCAAACCGTGTGCTGGCAACATGAAAAAAACGTTTGTTTAAAATTGTTTAAGTCATGCGATGCGTGCTGCTAAAATCATTATTGGAAAGTACTATAAACGCGCTTACAGACATGTAGCAATGTTTTGGATTAGTGCATTATTTTCTGTGTCGACATTTGATCAATTGGAATCGATAATGGAGAGTATTATTGCTGTTACTATTTGCGAAAATAGTTCTCGATTCGTCAAACAACATTTTGAAAACATAAAACATTGCACTGATTTGGACAGAAATCGTGTTACAGCGGAGTTGATAAATAAAATATATTTAGTATATTTAGTTCTCCTAAGGAAGATTTTTTTCATGCGTCAAAAGGTACTGATGAAGTCTTAAGTCTTAACAAGAATCTTTTTAAAATTAAAAATTAGAAAATGAACTAAAAACAACACGTAAATGTCAACAAAAATAAGCAAAATAGTTATGAAATTATGGGTTGGTGATGATAACATGGAGCAAAAAACACAAGAAAATAATCAAAAATGACAAAAATAGTGTTGAAAATGAGAATAACAGAAAGAAGAACTGTGATTATGACGCAAAGTTCAACAGTTGACTTGAGAAATAGGTTTATTGCTGTTATGATACAAAAAACTTGGTGAACTAGACAACACTGTGGTTTAAATAAAGCTTTTCATGACGATCTGTGTATTTTTCAAGGTTTGTGCATGAACTTTTGTTTTCAAAAGCAATAAAAACACTATTCTTTTATAAAAAATTTTTCAAATTGTAACTTTTATCTAATACCTTACCATCAAACGAACTTATAATCATGTTATTACGATGTGTCATAATTATTATTACAACAATGTAATAACATGATTTTTTAATTTGTTTCTTCAATGAATCAAGAGCAATTTCTGGTGACAAAACGTTGTTTTTGCGGTGTTTGCAAAAGCTCTATTAAAAGTTTCTTGTTCTGATTTAAAGTTTAAAGTTTAATGTAACTACAAAATGTAATAACCAAAAATGTATCTTTTCTTACGATAAATTAGATTTTTGTTCGTTAGTAAACTAAGCATTAACAAAAGAAATCGTAAGAAAAGCTATGGTTTTTAAGAACGAGCACGATCTTTTCTTCATTCTATAGATTAAAACGTTAGTTTTCTTGTTGATTTTGGGAAAAGCTTGTAAACCTTATTTCATAAATACGACTGTTTTGTTTAAATAATCAACTTATAAAATATCCACTAAAAAGTAGGTTATGCAGCGTACTTGAGTTGGAAGCAGAGCGAAGGTTTTGTCTGATTTCAAACGACTTTGTTGTCGCTTTTATTATTACTATTATAAAATTACTTGCGAGCAAGCAATAGTTAAAAACTCTGTGTCTTTCACTCTAAAGCACGATTCTTTCGTAAATCTAAAGTAAAGCTTATCTTCAAGATTTGCGATCACTTCTACTTTTACATAATTTCATGAATGCTTAGTGTAAGTTTTTACAATGTTAACCTTTTTAAAACAGAAAATCGAGACATGATTGAAAACTTTTTTCTAAATACTTCATTTCGGTGTATACAATAAAACACAAAAAGTTTAAGACTGTATGTTTTATTTACAAGTCAGAAAAATACAACTGATTTATTTTTCTCTAAACAAAAAGTGATCATTCAAATCAGGTATTACAGCGTTTTTGCTATTGGTAGAAAAAGATGCAAGATATTGGCTGATTTCACAAAGTTTCTTCTTTTCGACATCGCTTGCATTTTCAAGGCGAATGCATTCATAAGCGACAAGAGATTCCTTCATGGTTTCAACATACAAAAGAGGAGAAAACAAATTGATATATCTATAATATAGCTTCATTTTATCAGCCAATACTTCTTTTTGCGCTCTTTCAAACATAGCACGAACTGAACACTTGTTAGGGTCGGTTTCAGCAAAAAAAATTATGTAAACTATTCGAATTCCTTTGCTGTTTTGTTTTTCGAAGAGTAGCAGACATGTTTGAAAAGGTAGAAGTTTCAATAAAACTTCGCGTAACTGAAGGTGATCGAAATACTGTTGCTTTTCCACTTCAACAAAGAAAGAAATCATTCCCAACTCGCTGTCTTCTTGAGGTTTCTTTTTGTATTTTCGCTTGGTCTTCACTGCACAAAACACATTTCGAATCGAAGTGGTGTCTGTTGTGTTGTACGTCGGAGAAGAAAGCGACTTCTTCTTTAACTTTGCTTTACCACTAACAGACATTGGTGCGCTGTATGTTAGGAAAATGACTATTTCTACTCTAACGAATAATTATAAGGAATTTTTTTTTCTTATTCAACCTATTGCCCAATAGCAACTCTATTAAGTTTCTTTTTTCGTCAATTACTTGCTGTTCACTTAAAACGTCTTGACAAGCCTGAACACGCCTGAAGATGTCAAAAACTCGTAAAATGTTTTTAACAAACGAGTGTTTTTATCTTTGACTAAATGTAAATGATGTGTTTTAGTTTGTTGAAACAACCAATTATTTCTTCGAGAAACGGGTACACTCTTAAGTTTTGAAATATTATTTTTAGTAACCAAAACATATGCTTTTGAAATAATATGCTAACAAATTTGAAAACAAAAAAAGAAAGATTTTATAAGCTTTTCAAAACTATGTAAAAATGATAAACAACGTCATGTTTAAGAAAAAGCAAAAAATTGGATGACTTTTTAACAAAAAATAAGGTAATTATAGTTAAATACTCTAAAAATTAATTTTATTTGTCTTGATATCGTTATAACAAAATGGTTACATTTTCGTGTTAAATTTTACAATGTAAAGAACTTTTAGTTATGATTCGCAAAAATATTGGCAGTCCTGCAGCGAATTAAAACCAGGGTTGTAGAGTTGTTGTAGGAGTTTTTTTTGACTCCAACTCAGACTCCGTTGTTCAAAAATTTCCGGCTCCAGTACATCTAAAAACGAACCGACTTCGACATGTCTAAAAAGCAACTCCCTTCCGACTCCGACTTGTTCTTAAAACATGCGACTCCGGTGATTTCTACTCCACAATCCTAATTAAATTCGATTTTGTTGTGAACAAACTGACAAAATGTAAAATTGACCACAATTTTTTTCTTTGTCATTCTTAACCAAAACAGTGAATTGGAACTGAAAAACGTATAATTCAATAAACTCGAAAAGTGTGTGACGCAAATAATGGTTTTTCATCTGATACTGGAGTGCGCCACATCGTATGTCTTGATTAAAAATTTTTACTTTTTGTAGACCTTTGATGTCTTGAGAAATAGTTTTATGATTATATACAAAGAATCGGTAGACCGTGGGTTGTTTTAAATGTTGTCAGCAGCAAACTTTTCAAAGGTTTGGTATAAACAACGAAAATTTTTGCTTCCAAACCAACTATTTTATAAAAACAGTAAAATTCGCTACAAAACGTAGTTCAGAGAATTTGTTTTTTGTAAATTATAACTTTTATCTGATATTTTACCTTGAGACAAATTTTTACTTATAAATCTTGATGTAAGAAAGTTTTACGTGTTAAATTTTTTGGTCTAAAAAGACGATAAGACAAGAGAATAATTTATTAAAATATACGGTGCAGCTAAAATCACACCTCTATGTTAACACGTCTGCACCTTTTAAAAATCCGAATCGTAGTTCTAGAATAACAAAGTATTGTTTTTTAAAACAAGACTCAAGTTCACTGACGCATATGCTGAAAACAAAGCGGGTGACACCGTGTATTTTTCATCAGACATGATGTCGAGAAGTTTGCCTGATATAAACTAGATGTTGAAAATTGTTTAAAAACGTATTGTTTTCCTGATTTTTAAAGTATAATGTTCTGTTATAAAATTAATTCAATAGGTCACAAGCTAAAAAAGTTGTTGGAAAAGCGATATTGTTTTGCAAATTGACTGATTTTTTTTTTTTGTTATTTTTCGATCAAGAAGGTTTCAACTTTAAGAAATCTTTGCAATATTCGTAATGCTGACTGTTTTTCTTTTGCAGCGAAACGCAAAACTAGATGTGAAATCAAGTATTGAACCAGTGCAATCTTAGACATAATTCAACTTTGTAAAATAGGTTTTGAAGGGATTAAAAGATTTTCTTAACAAACTGTTCTTTTATTAAAAGTTTTAACCACTATTTTCTTGTTTTCAAAGTCGAAAAAATTATAAAAGTTTTACGTTGTGCTAAAGAGCGACTTCTTGACTTTTAACAAAATTTTTACTTGAAAACAGCCACAATCAAACCGTTTTGAGGTTAGAAAAACTTGAAGAATTTGCATCAATCGTTGTGCAACGTAAAAAATGCAAGTTTTTTGCATCAACAAATCAGGCGGTTTAAAAATTGTGACAGACGCAATAGTTTTTATGAGACGAGCCTAAATATTCTTGATTTGTTACTTTTCTGGAGGTAGTTTTCAAAAATAATCTTGGAATAAAAACGTTTTTACTTTGTTTGGTGAAGAGATAGTTTAAAAACAGATTAACCGGTGTTAAGAAAAAGCGCATTGTTTTGAAACAATTAATAATCTATTGTGTCGCTAGTAGTATATGAAAGGAATTTTGGTGACCGTCCGATGGAGCAGGCGCTGGAGCGCGATGGAGCGCTGACGTCATCACCCCGCTTACGGTTCCGAACCCTAGACTCCATGAACCAAGGTCGAAACCCTATTTTTAATGTTTCAAATCAATTTAGTTTCAAATTAATATTAATAAGTTCGAAAAGAAAAAATAAAATTAATAAGTTCTAAAAGAAAAAATAAGATGAATTCTATTGAAAACGATTTTAAGTTCTAGATAGTTACGACGTATTTCCTGAAACCGCGTCGTTTCCTGTTCTGAATCGTATTGATTTGACCTTAAGTAAACTCTAAGTCCAAAAAAGCGATTTAATTTTTCTAACTTTAATCTCAAGGCAATACTTGTGCACGTTTAAACGGTAATTTTTGTTAGACCCTTGTTAAATTTTTCTTGATAACCTTAATTTTTGTCATACCTATCTTTAATTTTTCTTAAAAATCTTGATTTTTATCACAACTTTGTTTAATTTTTTCCTTAACAACCTTGATTTTTATAACACCTTTGTTTAACATTTTCTTGAAAACCTCAATTTTTGTCATAACTACCTTCAATTTTTTTCTTAAATCTTAATTTTTATAACTATCTTCAATTTTTTTTTTCTCGGCTATCTTGATTTTCTTATATCTAGGATTAATTTTTTTCTTGATAACCTTGATTTTTGTCATACCTTTGTTGAATTTTTTCTTGACAACCTCGATTTTTGTCACACTTATCTTTAATTTTTCTTAACAATCTTGAGCTTTGTTTAATTTTTTTCTTATCAACCTTGGTTTTTGTCATATCTTTGTTTAATTTTTCCCGATAACCTTGATTTTTGTCACACCTAAACTCAATTTTTTTCTAAAGAACCTTAATTTCTGTCACACCTTTGTTTAATTTTCTTGAAAACCTTAATTTTTGTCATAACTCCCTTCAATTTTTTTTCTTAACAACCTCAATTTTTGTCATAACTTTGTTTAATTTTTTCTTAAAAAACTTAATTTTTATAACTATCTTCAATTTTTTTCTCCGTGATCTTGATTTTTTATATCTAAGTTTAATTTTTTTTGGTAACCTTGATTTTTGTCATAACTTTGTTTAATTTTTTCTCATCGATCTTAATTTTTTTATAACTATCTTCAAAAATTTTATAGGCGAGCTTGATTTTTGTTATACTTATGTTCACTTTTTTCAAAAATTTTTCTAAGAATCTTGATTTTTAGATATTTATATTTAATTTTTTTTCTTCTAAACAAGTTTGATTTTTGCTATACCCTGTTGAATTTTTCCAAACTTTTCTTTGTCAACCACGATTTTTACTATACTTTTGTTGAATTTTTAAAAGTTTATCTTAATTTTGTCATTCCTAACTTCAATTTCTTCTAAACAACCTTGTTTTTTGTCAAACCTTTGCTTAATTTTTCCTAGGCAACCTTGGTTTTTGTCACACCTAGCTTCAATTTTTTTCTAGATAAATTCGATTTTTTGTTATACCTTTGTTCATTTTTAAAACATTTTCTCTAAACAACCTCGATTTTGTTATACCGCTGTTTAACTTTTCTTGAAAAAACTTAATTTTTTTTAACTATCTTCAATTTTTTTTTTTCTGGGCAATCTTGATTTTGCTATATCTACGTTTAATTTTTACTTGGTAACCTTGATTTTTCTCATAACTTTGTTTAATTTAACTTTGTTTAATTTTTCTTGGTTACCTCGATTTTTGTCACACCTATCTTTAATTTTTGTCATACCTAAACTCAATTTCTTTCTAAATAACCTTGATTTTTGTCATAACTATCTTCAATTTTTTCTTAACAACCTCGATTTTTGTCATAACTTTGTTTAATTTTTCTTGGTAACCTTGATTTTTGTCATACCTAACCTCAATTTTTTCTCTAAGCAGCCTTGATTTTTGTCATACCTAACCTCAATTTCTTCTGTACAAACTTGATTTTGTTATACCTTTGCTTAATTTTTTCTTGATAATCTTGATTTTTACTATACTTATCTTGCATTTTTTTCTAAACTACCTTGTTTTTGTTATACCTAATTTCAATTTTTTTTCTTGACATTCTCAATTCTCCTTATAACTTTATTTAATTTTTTCTCAGTAACCTCGATTTTTGTCATATCTTTGTTTAATTTTTCTTGGTAACTTTGATTTTTGTCATTCCTAATCTCAATTTCTTCTAGAGAAACTTGGTTTTTATTATATTTTGCTCAATTTTTTTCTAAACAACCTTGTTTTTTGTCAAACCTTTACCTAATTTTTCCTAAGCAACCTTGATTTTTGTCACATTTACCTTCAATTTTTCTTGGTAACCTTGATTTTTGTCATATCTAACCTCAATTTCTTTTAGACAAATTTTATTTTTGTTACACCCACCTTCAATTGTTTTTCTAAACAACCTTGGTTTTTGTTATAACTATCTTCAATTTTTTCTTAACAGCCTCGATTTTGTTATACTTTTGTTTAACTTTTCTTGAAAAACTTAAGTTTTTTATAACTATCTTCAATTTTTTTTTTCCTCGGCAATTTCAATTTTGCTATAGCTACGTTTAATTTTTACTTGGTAACCTGGATTTTTCTCATAACTTTGTTTAATTTTTTCTTGTCAATCTCGATTTTTGTCACACCTATCTTTAATTTTTTTTAACAATTTTAATTTTTGTCATACCTAAACTCAAATTTCTTTCTAAATAACCTTGATTTTTATCATAACTATCTTCAATTTTTTCTTAACAACCTCGATTTTTGTCACACCTATCTTTAATTTTCTTAACAATTTTCATTTTTTGTCATACCTGAACTCAAATTTCTTTCTAAATAACCTTGATTTTTATCATAACTATCTTCAATTTTTTCTTAACAACCTCGATTTTTGTCATAACTTTGTTTAATTTTTCTTGGTAATCTTGATTTTTGTCATACCTAACTTCAATTTCTTCTAGACAAACTCGATTTTGTTATATCTATGCTTAATTTTTTTTTTCTTGGTAACCTCGATTTTTGTTATACATACTTAACCTCAATTTTTTCTTGACAACCTTGATTTTTATTATACTGTACTTATCTTCAATTTTTTCTAGACAAGCTTGATTTTTTGTTACACCCTTGTTGAATTCTTTTTCTTGACAACCTCGATTTTTATTCGCAGTCAAAGTAATTCTTAAAAGTTTTAAATAAAAATTTTTATTGATAGGTTCTTCGTGTTCAATAAGCAGATGTTTCATAATAAAAAATTCGTCTTTTTTTCCACTTTAGTAAACCGAATTCAAACATAGTTACTATTTTTATGTTGTATGAATTTAATTTCTAGTGTTAATATTTTAATTGTTTCAAAAATGAATTCAGTTTTAAATGTGTTTAATCTTTTGGTCATTTTTATAAACTTTTAATAATAAAAAAGCTACCCGTAATCTCTGCAAGCGTGACCATATGCTTTTGATAATTGCGTCAAATTCTCTCTCTTACACAGAAGCTGGCCGTATCCTGTTCATAGCGTATTTCGTTTCCTGACATATTCATGATCGGAGTTTGAAAATCTGGTTACCTTAATTTCCAGAGTAAAAATAGAGTAAGCGAAAATTTTTATAATACACCTTGATTTTTATAGTTTTTAACAATTTTCTGTAAAAAGGAAAATTTATTACAAGCTCGTCCCAAAAAATTTGATTTCAAAACACCGACTTAAGCTTAGTTTAATCGCCAGTCAATGACAACTGTTTATGTTAAAAAGTTTTACATTTTTTCACTTTTAATAAGAAAATTCATCATAAAACTGAACATTTTAATTCATTTTACCAACTAAATTTTCTAAACTTAACATAAAATTTGAAATCAAATAAGACCAACGTAAGTTTAAAAAGTTTTGTATAAGTAAGATCAATTCCAAGAAAAATCAGTTGTATTTTGAAAATATATTAAGATTTATTCTATCAAGTCCTATCACAGATAGTTCTTATGTCTAAATGAAAACAAACCAAGCTGAAATTATTTAATTAACTTATTGACTAGTTCGAAATCTAAAAATTAACTCTTCAAAAAGCAGGATTTTTAAAAAATATCTAAAAATTTTGCTTTCGGGATACGGTTTTGCTTGGGGTAACAAACACAAATAAAGAAACCAATAAATTCACTCTTTTATCTTGAACGTTGCTAACCTCTAAGAAAAAGGTGTGGACATCAACGATGTCAAAGAAAACGTATACGGATATTAAAAATTAAACTTTTAAATTTCATTTTCCGCAATAATGTTTTGTGGTCAAGTTTTAAATTATTGCACTAGTTTAACCAAAAATATTTTAGTTTTTCTTCAACCCAAATAAATGTTTTAACCAAAAACTTCATTAATTGATATTAAAAATTGATCCGCGAATATAATTTTATACATTTTTTCAGACGGAGGTTTTGCGGTCAAGTTCTTAAAATTATCACCATTTAAAAATTTCCTCAAGAGTCTTACATTGTAAAGGTTTTAGTATGGAAACACTAGATTCCTTTTACATGAAAAAATTTAACTTTTTGAAAGGCCGACCTTATTTTCCAAGTGTCTTAAAAGTTACAAAAACACTAGCTTGCTTAAAAAATCTAAAAAATTTCTAAAAAGTGTACGTTTCTTCGTTGCAGAAGTTTAATTTTTAGAACCAAACCCTAAAAAATTCTACTTTGTGTTAGATTTTTGCCATTTTTTCAATGCATAGCAACAATTCAATCTCAAATTTTTTGTCACAATATTGCTTTCTTAATTACGCAAATGTTGTAATTTTATCAAACTCTTTGTATAATTGTTGCACAGAAGCAAATATTTCGATCTTTGCACGGTTCTCATTTTACTTAGTTTTTTCTTTCCAAAGTGAAAAGAGTCGCATTAAAGGTTTTAACTAAATATCGATTTGTTTGTTTTAAATACTAAGCAACGATATAAACATTTTTAAAGTAAACTTACAAAGAGTTGACTAGTCAAGTTTAATAGACTCATCTTTTCATGAAAAGATACCAATTTTTGACTTAAAGAGTTTTTTTTACCTTGTAACCTAAACGTTTTCAATCTACTTTGCATTAAAAGGTGTTTAGCACCACAAAATTTCACAAGATTTTCTCAAGTTGTAACCGTCTTGATTGAAAAATAGCAAATTTGGCGTTAAAAGTTGTTCGATTTGTAAATCAACATCTGTTTTTAGCAACTGTTTATTCATCATGTGATACTTTAAATTAACTTTATGATAAAAATCAGTCAACCTCACAAATTTTAACTAGTTGAAACCATTTGTGCCTCAAAAAATCAGAAACATTACCCTTCAGCATGATTTAATTTTGCCTTTTTACAAGCAAACTTTTCGAAACAAACCTACATTTTA